>VBVQ01000916.1:0-43910 GCA_011636635.1 Tetramorium simillimum | reverse complement strand
AACGCGGAGAGCGCAACAGACTGCGAAATATAATAGGTCTGAGTTACGGCCACGGCTGTGTGGTCCTGCTTTGACCCCCCGGTCGCGTGAGGTAGTTAGCTTTGAGGCTTGACACGCGGTGCATGACGTGCACAACACGGCCGAAGTCGCGGAGAAGAGCATAGTGGTAGGTGGTGGTGCAACACGGGCTTTCGCGAGCGCGGAGGAGCTACGTCGCGCGTTTGTTCCTCCGGCGATGTTAACGCCAGATCGGCTCGCGCTTTTATTACCGTAAGATATCTTATCCGTGGCTCCGCGCTATCGCGATGATGCTGGTCCGCTGATCAACCTGCTGCCGCCGCTGCTGCTGCGTTTACGAGGGAGCCTCTCGCTTGCTCCCTTTCTAGAGGGATATTGCGGGATCTCTCATCGCTTAAATTAAGTTATTTAACGCTGCACGCCGGAATAGGGTTGTTTACTCCGTATATTTATATACTAATCTGGACGAGAGTAACGAATAAACGCATAAACTACCGTATTAGAGAATATCAAGCTCTCAATATAGAATTTTATTAATAATAAAAATTATATTAGCAGTAAAATAGGAGCAATAAATATTTCATGCAATATTTCATGAAGATATTTTTACACATTTAAAGTAGTGATGTTTTTTTTATAAAAATGAGAATTTAAAACAAATTTAGAAACGTAAATTATTTTTTATTATCGATAGAATTCTCTCTTCTCTTTCTGTTGTAAAATTTCGGATTAAATTTCGTGAAAGATTTGTAGAACTGTTATGGAACGATCCGACGGCACTATGTAATGTTATTCTTTGAGGGAACGGGCTTTTTGTCACCGGGATAGGAACTGGTAAGGACAAGAACGCGATTACCGCATTCGTGCAGTGCGCCTGCCGCATTTCGTAACCCAGACGAGCCAGAAGCGCTCCGACGAATGCAGAAAACGCATTCACGGGCGAACTGTGCGTGATAGGCGAGAAACATCGCTTCTCGATGCCTACCTGCATCCGCAAACATTGCATAAGAGTTCGGAAACGGAATTTGCGGCTCGCAAGGGAGCGACGCTGACGATCGCATGATTGAACAATGATGAAATCGTTTTTACTAAAATTACGTCATGTATAGTTACATCATTTCAACAGGTACCTCAAAAGTCATTATTGCGTTTCTTCTTGGAAGAATAATCATTAACGTGCACGTGCATATCTTTAAAAACTATGTTATATTATTTTTCTAGAATCTTTCTTTCGATTCAAATTCTCTATGTAAAAAGTATGTACTAGATTTATTAAATTAATTTAAGCACGAAATTTGGAGGAAATAAAATTATTAAAAATTCTAAAGCTATAAATATATAATATTTCAAGTACCAAAAATTTTAATCCTAATTTTGGATAACGCCTATTAGAGAAGAATGAAAAATATATCTATATAACATAGTTTCGATATAAATCGACAAAATACAAGCGCATGTATGGAAAGCAACGATCAAACAGACGATAAAAACAGGAAAGTTTATGTAAGGTGTGCATTCTCGGAGAAAACAAACTCGAGGGCCTCGAGACTGCGCTCAGCCCGAAATTGTTGACGCTCGATTATCCCGGGGTTCGGCGCGATAAAGGAAGTTACGTCCACCAAGTCGAAGTGGGATGCACGGAGCCCACCCGGCGCGATCGAGAGTCATCCAGTCGCCGCGGCATTCTGGCTCACGGCCAGCTGACTACGCGGGAACACACTACCGGCCTGATCGAGGCCCCGCGTACGTAGATACACCCACACGCGGGCGAGTGAGAGCGCACAGTGCCTGCCTACCACACGTGCAACGACCCCGTGAACTTGAACTTGCGCCGGTCTCGGCTCGTCTCGTCTCGTCTCGTCTCGCGGTACAGCTCGAATCGTTCGCCGAAACGTTGTTAAGCGGCGCGAAGGGAAAAAGGGTCTCTCCGCCCCGACCTGCATCCGCGAGCGGAAGGAAGAGAAAGAGAGAGAGAGGAGAATACGCGCCGTGTACCCGCGAAAAGTACACGCGGATAGAAGCGCGTTCCCGTTCGCGGAAGGAGACAAGTTGGGAACGCACGACGATGTTAATCGCTACCAGGAAACAGCGGGGGCTCCTGGCGCGCAGCGTGGCTCGCAGCATCACCGCGCCGGAGAGCAACATATGCGGCGTTTCCTCGAGCGCGCGCGCGCGCGCGCGTCAGGATGCGACGGCGGCGAGAGCGGCCGCGGGGCCCCGAGACCCCCCCCCGATTCGCCCGGCTCTTCTTTCTCTCTCTTTCTTCAGCTTCTAAACTTCGCGAGAACGCGAAAATGCGAGCCGGCTAGATTTCAGATGCGCCGCGCGCGAGCGAAGCGTACGCGCGCGCGGACGAATCTTTATGCCGCCATATGGCGGCGGCAGCGGCGACGGCGGCCTCTTCCCTCTGTGTTCTCCCGCTGGTTTTATACTCCCGTCAGACAAGTGCGGGCTGTTGTGAATGTGATTACGTGCTTCTCGCATAAACGCGATGCCGTCCTGGCCGCTGCCGCAGCAACGACCGACCGGTAGCTGCACCGTCGCGCCTTCGGATCGCTCGCCAAATTGTCCGCCGACCATTTCGACTAGTTTAATCCTGTACCGTCAAACAATCGGCGCAAACGAATGTTCCTCTCAATAGCAACGAAAGAATATAATGATGCTCGATGAGATGAGCGAACTTTCCTTGTGATAAAAAAAGGAGAAAGGGACACGAGCCAAATTGCAGTTAATTAACTCTTGTCTTTTAATGTCGATTTGAAATTTCGGAAACATTTACGAACGCGCACTCGATAAATTTCTAGTCAATCTTAGACTTGAAAATTCCTTAGTTTATAAATGCAGATGAGTACCGATAGATTTTTTTAAATTTTATTCAAATTTTTACTATATCGAGACATTTAGTTTTCAAAAATTGAGAAATCACCAGATAAATCTGATGATTTTGATAATCATGAAATAGATCTCGCCTACCGCAAAAACTGTCCACACAAAAAGACAGACTTGAAATTTATTATGGAATCCACGCGACTGCGGAGATGCACGGTATTCGCATATCGCTTCTCAACAGAAGAGATCTCCGAGCTATGGTATGGACGATCGGCAATACCAAGTGGCGCGGCGGCGCAAGCTCATCCTCGGCGCATCAGCCCGGCCGGAGGACGAGGTAACTCGGTATGCGGGTCACCCCGTTCGCCACTGCGCGTATCGCGAGATGCATTGTCCGATCAGATAGCGAGTTTACGTTATCTCGCGGCCGCTACTGCATAACTCTCTCGCGTTGGCCGCCTTGTGCTCCTTCTTTCTCTCGCGCTCAAGCGCGCGCTTTTATTTACACACAGTTTTATTGAACTTACGAAATGGAAATTCGAAATTTTTACATCTACGATTAAATTTCGGTGAAACTTTTTAATTATCGTTGAATTTAAATCTGTCGATATTAAAAACGAGTAAAGAAGGAACGCTTAGAACATATCTGATAATTCTGCACATTGTAATAAAAGAATAGTTCATAAATAAAATATTAATCTAATAGAAACTCTAGAAAAATTTTACATTTTTATGTCATAATTTTTAGATAAGAAAATCATAAAATAGAAGTTACGCAATGTAAAGGGCCAAATAGTTCGCAACCATCTCCGACACATCTGTCTCCCGATAAATTGTTAAGTCTACGTTCTGTACGCTTTCGTGGTACGGCGTCGATGGATATACAATGTGAATACTCATACGTACCCTTAGCCGCAACAGACGATCGCCTTTCTCGGAATTAGATAAGTTTCTTTATTGGTGATCAGATCACTGCAGCAACAGCGGTAACAGCAGCAGCAGCAGCAGAAGCGGCGACGGCGGCGGCAGCAAGTTCAAGGTTGACTGGGTAAAAATAGCCGGATCTTGCCGGACTCTCTCGCCGGACGGAGAACGCGTTGCTTCTCCCGCCGCATCTATTGACTGTGCTCGACCGGAAACGTACTGTCCGCCACTGATCGCCAAGACATTCCGAAATTTACCTCCACCGAATAAAATCATACGCTGACTTGAAAAGCAATCGAGCAAATAAATATTCCGGGCGTCAAAAGTTGAAATACGTAAAACGCGGTATGTCCGTATTATATTTATTTAAATATTTTTATTAAAAGATTTTTTAAGAGATCTCATTGCTTGTTATTTACCTTCTCAATAAAGGCGCACGATAAAGCTAGAAAATTAGCGACGTAAGACACAACTCGCGCTTCGGACGAAATCGTGATGCCGATAATGGATATAGGAATTTGTCGATCGTGACAAGAAACGAGTACGTACCGCCATAGAGATGCCATAACGGTGCCTGTTGTCGCTCGTGGCTTTCGTGAAAAACGTACCTGTGCCTGCACACACCTCGTGTAGAAAAAGAGTAGTATTCGAGATGACTCGGGCGACCTTAGCCGCCTGCACCTAAGAGAAATACCGTACCGCGCGCGGACCTTCGACGATGAAGATATAACGAGGTCGAGCGTGTCAACGACTCTATCATACGACGAGAATCCCCCTCCGCGTATCTCTCGCAAGCCTAAATCTCGAGAACTAGGTAAAGAGTACGCAAGACAGGTCTAATCTAGAAAAACCTGACGTACTGGAGCCCGATTTTACGATACTGGAGCAATCGTAATGAGAAAAATTATATTCTGTATCCTGTAAAGTAAAATAAATCACTTATTGGTAACACATCAACTACTATGCTATTGATAATGAACTGTCTCTGCACGTAATTAAATATCGAAGATTTGTAACGTCCATTAAACTCAAATCTGAAAATTAAAGAACATTAGAAAGAATGTTTAAAACATATTTGATAATAATCGAGTTTGATACCTAACAACTAATCTACTAAAAATGCAGCACAACAGAATATGTAGAGCAAATTTAACATGGATTCTAAGAAAATATGTCTTAATAAATAATAAAGAGAATTATATACTAAGTATCATATAATTAAAATAATTATAAGGTACATAATGTAATAACGCTAGTCTCAACTTTTTATTGAATATTCAAAGTGGTAACACTATTAGTAGCGACATTTCTCATAATATATATATATAATAAACGATTAGCCTAAAACTTTTGCTTTCGTATAATAGCGTCATCCTTATAATTTTGTCATTATCATCATCACCGTCGTCATCATATCGCATTGTCAGCCAATATTTTCTCCTCCGGACGAAATACAAATGAATTGTGTTCTTTTGCCTCGTCACATAATACACGTACATAGATTTATTAGAGATATTGCGAGAAATCTAGCATAAAATTGGTGACGCGGGTGGGTGTATTTATATATGTATAATTATATATAAATGTGTATAATTATATATAATTATATATACCTATATACAATATGGATATAGGTACACTTACGGTGTGAGAGTTATCTCGGAAACGGAGGGCGTTGAGAGAACGTACGGGATTTCGCTTGTCCACATCCGAGATAAATCGGTTCTAAAAATCACGACGTCTATCTTACGTCAAATGTTTACCTATATTTCTCAGGCGTTTCGCACTCACTCTTTTTCTCTCTCTTTCTGTTTCTTTCTCTTTCCTTCCTTCTGTCTATTAAGCACGGGCTAACGTAAACTCGATCGCGCGTAAGCCGATTGGACCAGTTGGCGACTACTCGACATATGCAATTTCCAAGTTGAAAGACCGGAATGAGTGAAGTGAAGATATATTACATCGAAACAATGAAAATGGATTATGATGCTCGGGGACGGATAGTCTTATCGAGGTGACTTATTCGTGAGTAGTGTCTATTGCACCGTTATGACTATTGCAGAAGAGAACTATTGCAATGATATTGTAAATATATTGTGTGATATGCCCGGAGTATAATTGCAAACTATACCCTGATTGTTATCCCGTACTAAGCTAGGTATTGTAAATTATCGCGAAACACTTTCCTCAAGAACCGACGACCGATCGAACATGCGTTTTCTGCAAAATAATTATTCGAATTTTATCAGAATACTTTTTCATTATTTCGACAATGTAACTGGTACTATTATTTTTTTATGTAGTAATAAATGTACAGTCTCTAAATGTATGTAGCAAATTATTTTACGAAAATAAAATTTTTGTTTATTAAATTTTACAAGACTCTTGGGACACTTTAAAATATTATCCAACCTAAAACTGTGATTTTTCATCTTAGTCTTTCGTATGTTTGTCAGTTTAAGAAACAAGTGTTTTTCGATAATTTCTATTATGTATTTGCGATTGCAAGGCGCATTCGCGCAATCGATTTCGCTCGCCCATCCATCTCTCTTAACTTTTACATCTCAAACGTCTGCCATTGAATTAATTATCGGTCACTTATGGCGACCAAACGCGCGCATTAAAAAGGCTACAAAAGGCTATACTTAAAAATTAGTGAAACACAATGACAGTGTACATCGTCGGTGCTTCGAGTGGGCTTCGTCAAACTCCATCAATATGCCGCACTTTCTCTCGCCGTGGAGGTTCGAATAAAAAATTGAGCTAAAAACGGCGACGAGGGGGGGAAGAAGGTGACAGGGGAGGGAAAAAGAAAAAGATGTTAAAGTAAATGGACACGCTGAAGGACGAGAGATACGAACACCTTCACAGACATGAAACTTACTCTCTCGCTCGCTCCTCCTCTCTCTTCCCTTTCAACATGCCGATCTTGGATCCCGTGAAGTATCGTTGACGAATGCTACTTCACTGTCTTCTCACAATGACATTAAGAGTACGTACATTTAAATAAGATCTCAACGCGTTTCGCAAAAAACAAATTTTACGCAGGATCCTACTCGGGAATTCGTGCGATCGTAGAAATATAATTAAATCCGTAAGTAGTGATAGAGAATCCTTATACATAGACATATTGAATTTTTTTTTTTCAATAGAAAGAAGATACTTTCCCACGACAGATCGGTAGTGATATTTTAATATACTTCTTACGTGCCCTTAAAATACCGCTGAACAGACAACCTTACACGACGGGACTTTCTTCTGCCTCAACGGCGTGGTTTGTCAAGCGGAACATCACGGTGTAACAAAAGGATTCTACCCGGGCGGTGCAGTGGGTGGGCACTTCTTCTACTTACCGATTCGATTTAATTCGCAGGAATTCCGACGAGACTTCGGACAGCATCGAGATTTATTGTAGGTACGGTCTTTAGTACGTCGAGTGTTTTTTTTTCCCCCTTTCCGCTGACTGTCCTCTCCGTTAATCTAATTGTCATTCTCTCCCTTTTTCTCTCCTACCCCCTCCCTCACTTTTTCTCTCGCATACACACGCACACACACATGTACACGCACACGCACACGCACACACACACACGCACACTCTTTAATATACTTTAGGGGCATTAAGTAACTATCTCTTATCTCTGTCGAAAAATAGGACATCGTGTTCGCTACTCGATCATCGGTCCCGCAGTTCCTTGCTGGTCGCACGCATGCCTCGACCACTGTGCGCTTCCGAAAGGTAAACTTTCTCCCGAAAGACAAACTCGTATACGTATCTGGTAAAATCGAGTAATATTAAAAAACGCGAGGAAAACGCCGACAACGGCGCGCAAGTTGCGCTCGCGCTTTCGACAATTCGTCGTGTGAATGAAGCGATTTTCAGTACCTCTATTCGATTCCACATCACGCGCGCTATTTTGCGAATCTCACAATCTTGATTGCGCTTCGGTAATGAAATGAAGCCATGGCAATGTGACATCGCTAGATCGACGGCGATCGAAAGTCTCGTGATTCCGACACGGAATGTTTACAATAGCGATCGTGCCAAAACTTGTAGGATACATTTTCCGATTATCGATAAAAATCTAATCTTTGATATTGTAAAGAATACCACGGTTGTACAATCGTGCACATGATGGAATAAAATCCGCTTTGTTAATTCCATATGTTAATTCCTAGTCTTAAGCCGGTGAACTATACAGATGTTTTGTATATACTGTACAAGCGAATACTCCATAAACAATGAAAAGAAATTCGTTTCTCGATTGTGACGTACTTTTACTTAAAAACGATCTGAAAAAAAAAATCTCAAAAATCAAAGCTAAATGCACAAATATATTCTCAACAACAAAGGTTAATTGATTATAATATCAATAATTAATTTCTAAATTTGAAAATACTGATATGTATAATAAAAACCGAATTTGTTTAATTGTTACAGATGTTGTAGATTGGCATTGATTTTCAAAAGTAAACGATTTTCGATCGTTTTCCTAATATTTCTCAAGGATAATCATCAATCGACGACAATCAAGCAACACGATCGTTGATCGTGTGTTTGATCGTCGAATCGTTGTTAATAATTCACTTAGCAACTTAAAGGTAATGATGTTAATGACGTTAGCGGTAAGAAAACGAGGGGAGAATCGCCTCGTGGAAAATGTCACGGTGGACTTACGCGGGACGATAAAAAGACACGTTTCGCGATTGCCAGCGAAACGATGACGTGGTCACGTCATCTCAAACCACACACCGCACATGCGATATATAATTTTTAATAACATCTCCTCTCTCACACGAACAAAAGTAAATGTCGGCAAACAAAAAAAAAATTATTACAAAATGATTATCCAGCCGCAATAGACGGTGTATCGATAAAAACAATCTACAAATAGTGACAGCACTTGAAGCACGGTAAAGCTCTATTTTTAGCTCGTTTTCTTCGCTTTTTCTTCGAAACACATTCACGTCCCTGTCGGTTGTCTCTCGATCTTACTTCGGTGTACGCCATGGCTGTGAACGTCCTGGATTCAACGTGTCTTTCGGACCGCCCGTTATACGGTCCCCGTGTGAAAAGGCTCTCTTCGGGATTTTTATCTCTGCACGTTCGAGATACACGGAACAGTTAGGGGTACAAGGTAGGTAGTGTCACGCTCATTCTCGAGGAGCGTTCGAATAGCTCGCGTTTCCGACAAGCGAAACGGCAAGCGACAGGCTCCGAGCCTGTTTCTTTCCCCATCATTCGTACCGTACTTCATTCGCAATTTTACGCGACCGCGCGCGCTTTGCTTTTTCCTCCGTACAACTTGCTCCTGCTTACCGCACTTCGCGGTTTCCCCGTAATAGGATTAAAAAGAATTGATAAAAAAAAAAATGAAAGAATACTATCGGGAGACAATCTGAATACCGGACTTGCGGCGGTAGACCTACGCGATAATAATGTGCGCACAGTCGACGGTCGATCGAATACGAAAGAGATCCGCGACGAATATCTCGTCGGCAATGACGTACATTCTTTTTTCCACCGCTTCCCGTTTGCGTTTGGTCTGGCGTTTGATGTTTGGTCGGGCTCGCGCGGCAGGAACACGGGAGATGCCTCGTCAAGTGAGAATCGGAGTTTCGGCGCGATCACATCGTGCCGCCTCAGCCGAGTCCAGCCCATTGCATGAAATCGGGAACTTCCCTCACGGGCACGTCCCTGGCCAGAGCCTTCACCCTGAGGTTCCGGTCATCCGTGAGCAGAACCACCTCCCGTCTCAAACGCCTCGGCTGTCCCTCCTCTGTTAAAGCAAAAGCCGGGATTTCCAAATTTTTTTTTATTGAGCTTAACGCAGAGACCTCCCGCCACCAAACTCATTTATTCTTGTCCCGAAAGTCTTTAATAAATTTAAACTTAGCGAAATATTGCCTCTAGATATTCTACGACAAAGTTACGAGAGAAAAAAAAGATTCCTCTAGATAGCCTAATAAATCTAAGAAAGAATATTCTTTAACAAATCTAGACTCCAGTGTAGACGAAAAAAACATTTTCTCTTTTAGAAAAAAGTTTAAAAAGTAATACCGTAAAAAATTATCGAATATGCGATACAATTCATCATGTAAAAAAGAATAATGACTGAAACGATGAAGCAAAAATATTTTAACACGATCTGACATGAACTTTATGGTACCTACCTGCGTTTACTTGATCCTTATTAATTCTGCAGAGACTGAGGCACGTAGTTAATATCCTGTCATCGTTCCGTGTCAGTCCATCCTAAAACAAGACGATCGAAATTCCGAATATACCAACGAACTCGGCAGATAATTACGTTCTATTTGTAGCGACAAATAGCTGAAAGGAGAACCGAGCTACCAACGATTTACGGCAGAAATTGTCGTTAAAATTGATCCTCCGATTCAATTATGAAAACTACGTTACTACGAAAATAAACAGGCATAAGCCGCAAATAAGCTGTGCAGAAATATTTCGCACGTACACCACGTGGGTGTTCTCCGCTCGTTATCATAACATTCGCGCTTCAATGAACACCATGTCCGAGTGCCTACCTTTCCTCGCTACCATTGGTCTTTAGAGCGACTGGTTTGTACTATACCGTGGCTACTTTCTGCATGTTACTGTTAGAATCCTATCGACTAGATGTCACAATTGATTCGCTTTATCGTGTCGCTTGTCGTTGTACGCCGCAGGCGTTTAGATATGAGATCGCGATGAAAATAACGATGCTTTAATAATTGGAAAAATAACAAGGGGACTCTCAATAATGAAATTAACAAATGACAAGTAGAAAGGCTTTGAGAGTTCAATGCGGTTGACGGTGCGTAAATTAACGTTATATCGATCTTTAATAACTGATAAGACATATAATTCTACGTCGGACGTTTCGGTTCCGCTTTGAGCCAGCGATGCGATAACAATTAAATCAAAACAATTTTACGTTCTCCAGCAAAAAAATAAATTTCAAAATTTGATAGTCTAAAATAAAATAATTTTCTGTGGAAAAAATTGGCAAGTGAAATCGGAATAAAACTAATAATTGTATAATAAATTATAATTAGTAGTCAAGTTTTAGTTGGATTTCTTCATAGAAAATGACGTTATTTTTAAATTATTAATTTTTAAGTTACTCACTTATTTCTCGCCGGAGAGCGTGAGATCATTTTGATTTAATCGTTATCGCATGGCTGAAGATGATTCAAAGCAGAGCCAAAACGTCCGATTTATAATTATGTATCTTGTTAGCTACTAAGATCAATATAACTTACGCATCGTCAATCGTGTTAAATTCTCAAAGCCCCTTTTCCACTTGTCACTTGTTGAACCCTTAGTAATTTACGTATTCAAATCGGTTGTCAGAACGGCCTTAGTAATCGCTATTGATATTTGAAATCGCATTATCTGCTTAATAAAATATAAAACATGCCAATGTGACAGTTGAAATTAACGGCGACGAGAGAAAGAGATTCAAGGCTGATAGAATATAAATAATTAGAATATAGATATGTGAAGTAGAGATATTTACATTTCAGAGTGTCAATTTTATAGATTTAGATAATAAATTAAATTTCCTCCAAAACAAAGTGCAAAACGAGGAAGAGAAAAATTATGCGCATCGATTTCCTCTCCGAATCGCAACAGCTTCGGAGAATTCTCTGAGACTGTTAGACCAAAAAAAAAAAAAAGGTAAAAGAGGCAAGGGACTGTTCATTGGAAGTCGTACATCTAGCCGCGGTCAATGATCGATGCAAATTTGTCTTCTAAATACCTCGGCTCGGGTCGAATACAGTTATTTAAGAGGCGAATGTAAGCGTATCGAATTGTCGTGGTTTGTCCAGCTTCTTACTTACCTTGTCGACGTCTTCCTCGACCGTAAAAGTGCTGGATGTGAGAACGGTGCCCCTCGTGGTTAAGCACCGGATCGCCGGATTTCGGCTTCTCGCGAAGGCCAGTGCCGCCTTGGCACTCTCGGCAACTCGCGCCACATGCTCAGGATTTAGAGCCGCTCTCGACGCTGGAGGACAATCTCTCGCATCGGCGCCTCGAGCTAGACCTTCGAGTTCATTTAGTACTGCAACAAAAAATATTTCCGCTCGTTAGGCACGCGCGAAAGGGCAGTGTCGAAATTTACGTCGCGTGCGCATCTCGCGGGACAAAAGAATGAAGATTCATCGCTCTTAAATTTGTTATAATGAAAAAGCTTGAATTTTGATAATTTAATCCTTGCAAAAGAGAAGAAAAGGAATTACGCATAAAAAAATTAATTTACAATTATAAAACACATAATTATTCTGTTAAATTACTTATAAATACTTGATATTATACGTAAGAAAATAAAATTTACATTCATAATAAAAATAACAAAATTTTATAAAATTTAAAAGGTATGGAAATAATAAATACAAATATGAATCCTCTCAATTTCATTCGCATAATATATCGATGATCTAAACGCAGATATCGAGGCTGATTCATCGAAGGATTTCCTCTACCTTCCCCAAAATTCTTTACACAGTTACAATACAAATATACAAATAATTAAGATCATTCTCTTAAATAGAAAATCTAACGAAAAGAAAAATCGCGACTGTGTCTACCGCATTATGTTGATACGCGAACGTGTCCATTCGGCAGGATCGATCTCGTCTTCGTGGCCGAGATTGAAGAAAACGGGATGGCGACGTGCTGTTAAAGCAAAGGGCCATCGTAGCTGCGTTCAAAAGCCACTCTCTCCGACGATCGGCGACCGCCGTACCGATATCGCCCACGTACCGATCGTAGCCAGAAGGCAGCCCGCGGTACGCCGCTGCCATCGAGCCCCATCGCGAACGTTTCAAGCCGCATACATGCATTCATGTATGAGCCGTGAGAACCTAACTGTGAACGCTCACCGTTGCTCGCCATCGGAGAGCCAGACGGGCCCGTGGCCGGCCGACTGGCCGTTGAGGTCAAAGGGCAGCACGCCGGCCGATTTTGCATGAAGGCGCACTTTCGTTTTTCGACCCCACGACCCGCACGAACGACAAAAAGGAAAGGGAGAAACGCACGAAGCGAACAAGTAACAAGATTGAGTAGAAAATATTTTTTTACTACAATGACGCGATCTGATTAGATTTTCTTATTTGAGTCTTCGCTATCATTATTACTGACATATTCATGAATAAAAAGAACTTCTTAACTGGAAATATCTTTAGAGATTTGATAATTTGTAATAGAATTTATAATAGAATTTTTAAAACGAGACACAATCAAAAAGTTTTAATCTCTATCGAAAAAACAGTGATAAATTCAGTTTCATTTCGCAGTTCATTTGTCACTTTCCAATTTTTTTTATTTTATTTTTTCTGCCCGAACAGACGCATTGAATTAACTCGGTGAGGAGGACGGGGAGAGATTATCATGAATGCTGTGAGAGGAGCTTTATCGACTTTATTCGCCACAGATTGCCGCGCGAGCGCGCACAGAGAAGCAATCTACGGAAAATGCAAATAGGAGATTCGCCAAACTTTCCCCGACTCGATAAATTAACCGGCTGCCAGCCTTATCCTCCTTCCAGACCCGACCCCCGAATGAACTGGCAAGGGCAGTCGGTAGTGGATGAAGTTTGCGAGACAGGGGGGGACGGAAATAGAAAGAATAACTGCGGGGCGAGAGAATAGGGGAAACGGCATTATTTATCACCTAGACTTGCAGACATCATTTATCACTTCGCGATAAATATTCTGTTGCTGAAATATCATGGCATATACATACAATCAATCTTCAAATTATGCACGATTTGACACACATACACACACACGTTCGGCTAAAATAAATTAAAATAACTGCTCTACTTTAAAAGCCAATCTTAGCCTTCTAAACTTTGCATTTCTTTTTCATAACGTTGCTGAAATATGTTATTTCAGCGATTCTTTTTAGATATTGACATTTTAATTTCTAAAAGTTCGTTTGCCTGTTAGTTTTTTTTTTGCTCCACTTCCGTCATAATTTTTTATTTTCAAACGAGACCTCGTAAGTGAAGTAACAAAAATAGTCAAAAAGCTTAATCAACGTGATGAGCCGTGACTAATCGATGATCAACGATAATACTCATCGAAATCCTCGAGGCGAAACGTTTGTCCTTGCCCTATCGCAACGGCCGCGACCTCGCCTAACAAACGTTTTGG
Organism: Tetramorium simillimum; assembly: GCA_011636635.1. Taxonomy (NCBI): domain Eukaryota; kingdom Metazoa; phylum Arthropoda; class Insecta; order Hymenoptera; family Formicidae; genus Tetramorium; species Tetramorium simillimum. The sequence continues at coordinate 29,981 of VBVQ01000916.1, read as the reverse complement.
CATTCAAAGCTCTTTCAATCAGGAGATCGACGAGGAATCCATGACAAAATAGGACGGACAGTGACGTAAGCTTCCGCAAAATACCGCGTCCAGATTGGCACCGTGAATCGATTTTGCTGAATCAACGATTAGATCAGCGTTAATTGGCAATAGGCAATGATGATTGATGAACCTTTCGATTTTCAGCGGCCTTGAACCTTGACACCGGCTTTGTCTTCGGTTGAGCGCTAAAGTAAGTGTGTCGCGTACAACTTTCACGATCAGCTTTATCATTCGATTGTTAAAACATCGTTTTTCACGATTACAGCCCTCCAACATAATTTTTCATATAATTTGATAAACTAAATGATTGCGACTTCGCTAGAAAATATTTGTCTGTCTATAGACACTTGTGAAAATAAATATACACTCTAACATATGTACAAAATGAATACATCACAACTTGAATTAGAGACTCGAGTGGTTAAGATATACGCGCTCGAGGCAATAAATGCTCCGAATGTCCGTCTTGTCGTCGTAGCCGTAACTCCAGACGCATTACTATAAAGCACCGTGAAAATGTCAGCCGCGCCGTAGAAGATTGTAAATTTATCGCTGATTGCGTTTCGCTGAGTAGCGAGTGTCTATAAACCGCGACTATTAAAAAAGAAAGAACCGGTCGTTCCGTCGTGCCATGCGTCATCGTTGTTGTCATCATCATCGACCGATTGACAGAAACGAGCATCCTGTACGCATTGTCGTATTGTAAAAACACGCCGGTCGGAGTGTGACGTGTGATTTGATGATTCTATCGCCGTGATAGCCTTCTGCTCAATAACTCCAATTAAATCTAACTCTTAAAAGAAAGAAATATTTATAAGAGGGATAATTATCTTCAAGAACTATAATTAAATATAATTATATTTTGTGAAATATAATAAATTGAATTTTGAGCTGAATTTTAATCAAATTAATCCAAGCTGAACTTAACGGGACATTTCTGCTAATTAATTTAGAACGATTATACCTCCGCGATAGCTGTATTATTTTTCTATGATATACGATAGTATAGTTACCGCTATGCATCGAATAGTGTTCGTCGAATAATAATTAACATACGAATAATAATTAACAGATTCTAATGACGAAACTTTTATTACGTTAATCGAGTATATCATAAGATTTAAATTGAGCATTATGAATAATTTTCATTGAACTTTTGCGTCATTACATTTATGAATACAGATTCCATCTTCTTCTTCGGCAAAAATTTGGTTAAGAGCCATCATCAATTACAAATAATTTCTCTTTCAACATAAAATATTCTCGATAATTAAACGAATCGCGCATTAAAATTCCAAAATGAGATAATGCTATCCTGGAAATGTAAGTTCAGCTCCTAAAGTTTGCTTCTAGCTCGTGGAAAAAAAAAAGGATGAAATTTATATAAATGATATTTATTGTATATGTAGCAGCGCGAGTACTGTTATATCTCCATAGCGGAACGTAATGTACGGCTCTAAATCGGTATGCTGCGGTAGTGCTACGGATTTAACTGCTTCGAGAGCGCGACGATGACTCGGGACGGTGATTTCGTTTCTCGAGTCGTATCTCGAGGTGGGACCGTTAAAGGAAACGCACTCCGACAATGCCGCGCGACTGATCGACGGCGCTCGGGAGAGGAATTGCTCAACGCTAATTGGAGCGGTGGAGTCGACGGTGGCTCGCATTCCTCGGTGTCATCATCCTCGGCCGTCGGAGAACCGGGAGCTGACGCAAGCGCCGTTAATGGCCGTATCGGTCGGAGTTCGATCCGGCAAACGGCTCCTGCGAAACGGACAAAGCGTTTCGCGCGCGCGCACCGCCTGGTACACGGGGACAATCCATTCTCACGGGGGACGCGAAGGGGACAGGAAAGTTTCTGCGACAAGTGACGCGTAATTACGATGACCTAATGAACTATTCTCCGCTAGGGATCGACGAATCGACGATCGACGATCGCCGACGGTCCGCCGCGGCTTCGCTTAACATCGGAGACAGGGCGAATCGAGTGTGTTTGCGTACCGGCGATTGCTTTGACCCGAGGCGCGACCTCCGACTGGTCGCGTCATTTCTCTTCGATGACATTATCTAGACACTACCCTCGGGAAGGTGTGTTTGGTCATTGTATAGTTTTTAGATATTTCATAGATACGAGGAGCCGATAGCTGATTACAGTATAATAACGACCGATTTAATTGCACGCGATATTTCTCGTGTTAAAAGGAAATGTAGATACTTGACAATTTATGTATAGAAATGAGAATTCTATTAACATTTTTTCAAAGATTTTACATTCAATTAATAATCATTCCGTGACTGTCACGTGTTTAATCTCCAGATAAGGTAGACGATTTTTATGATACAAACAAAACAGTTAGCGACGAGTTAAATTTACGATATTCGACAAATCGAAATTCTCTTCTATTTTTATTCATCCGATATGGACGAATGGCAATTAAAAGCACGATTTATCTTTCTCGTTATTTATTGGCGATTATTGCACAAACTTTTAAAGAGAGGAGAAAAAAGTATTAATTCAAACTGTATTACTGTAGCACATCCATCTTCTCTCGAGATAATCGACGATCTTCAGTCAAAAAAATGATGGACGAGGTCAAGGGGCCAACAAGCGGCGCACGTGTCTCTCCTCGATGCTATTACCGCGTTAATATGTTAAACTTTTGTTTTCACTTACCGACAAGTGGCACCATGAGAGTGTAAATTGGCTGCGCGCCGGAAGTGGCTCTTGCGATAGTCTGTAGTTGTTGCAGGTAGTCGATGAAGCAGTTAGTGTCTAGCACCAGCTGTCTCGGTCTCACCTCAATTTCTACCGACACCGAGGACTTTTGTAAAATTGCCTAAACATAAAAATGTACATATACATTAATTTTTTAGTAATATAAAAATATAGATTAAATTCCAAAATTTAGGTATAGAGATTCAAATAACATCATTTCTTTTTCTTAAGATAGTCGAACATATGAAAACATTAAAAAGAAAAATATATGAAATATCTAATAATAAAACAAACTAAAATAATAATATTACAAAATAAAACTCTAAAATCCTAATATAATTAATCGTATTACAATTATAATTAAAGGGGACGACATTGATATAGCGACGATATGCCTATAAATTTCTCTTTCAACAGCAAATTTCATCTCAATTTTCTGTTATTGCGCATAATAAAAACCAAATCTTTTTAAAATCAATAGCCAAGCAAATTTCATAGTTGAGTAATCGTCTCAATCTACATCCATCTTCGCGATTCTCCTTCTCGTCGGAGAGAAACGTGCCGCATCTCCATGCGCATTACATGCATCGAGAGAGAAACAAAAAGAGAAAGAAAGAGAAAGAGAGAGAGAGAGAGAGAGAGAGAGACAGGCGCGTGTGCGTGCAGCGCAAGATGCAACGGAAGACGCATTATCTTCCAATTGAATCCCACGTATGCGGATGGTGCTTCGCGAGAGAGGCAGTGGCGCGCACCGAACAATATCGGCTCGGCAGTATAACGTGAATGCCAAGTAGCCATTGTCGTAACAGAAGCTACGGACTATAATGAGGCATCTATCTAATATTGTTTCGACGATGATCGATACATATCATTGACCGCGAGCTCATTTATTCAAAAAAAGAGATGGAAAAAAACCACGAGAATTGCCTTCGGTAGTAAAGAGCTGCTAGTTTTAGGATATTTGTGAGCCGCTTCGTTAAAATTCAGCAAAGTATTTCAGTACATGTGTTATCTCAGTTCATTAACATATCCTCGGTGACGATTTAAGGTGTTTACCGCTGTCTACAATTTTCGACTGGAATAATATATGCAAAAGTAGCTATTGAATATATTAGAGTCGTAAATCTTCTCTCACTTTCTATTCTTCGATATTCTTCACGTAATCACTATTTAAAAGCAATTTGCTGACTAAATAAATATTGAGAATGCATAATAATACATAATATGAAATACCAAAGGAGATAAAAGTGTCTGAAGTTACCAGTTTAGCTAATCATTTAGTCATTTAGTTAATATACGTCTGGATCTATGTAAAATATGTCCTCTTAAAAGTTTTTTCCCTAAATTTATAAATTCATAAAAAAAAACAAAAAACAAAATGTTTCGTCCAATAACAATTTTTAGACAAATAACGCGTATTCTCTCTTTTCTTGCCCGAAATACCGAACATTTCTTCAAGTCCTTGAAAAGCTAAGAGGCCTCTTAAAATGATCCTGCAATAGTCGACGCGAATCCACAACGGTAAATCGAGAATTATTCAATTTCGAGAGTCTCTAGGAATATGGTTTCGCACTAATGTCCGTGCGATGGCACGTCGCACGAGTCGGCGAAAAGCATGCGAGGAATCCGAAGACGAACCTAATTGCTTGCGGGGGTACGTGGACGGAATGCAAAACTAGGGGATCGTCGCACACGCGACGTCGCCGAGCGTAGCCGCACCACGCCGGTGTGCAAATGTCATACACGTGTCGACGAGATTTCGATCTCTATTCTCCCGTCTCCGCTAACACGATACGCTCGCAGGTCCCGTTCCGCAAAGGGCTAATAAATAGCCGGTGGGATCGCCCGTTCGCTTTTCGGCAAAGTGACGTGGGTACGAGTTCGAAATTAAGTTATTATAAAATAAACGCTCCCGATGAGGTGTATATCCTTCCGAGAAATTCGTTTCGAATAATATATGCATAAAATTCGGACAGGCGGGGGAGGGGGGGGTCCCCCCTGAACGCGTTCCAGAGATATCACATATCGAGAACGAGAACGAGCCGCCGCGACGTGCAGAATCGCCGCGCGGAAATTTATCACGTATGGAAACGGCGTCCAGGGATTCTTTTCTTTCAAGAGCCCGTAATTTACGAGCGCTACCTCGTCGTTGCATCATCGCGAAATGAACGGCATCCGCCCTGTGTGCCGCTCTCGTGTTGCGTTCTTTTCGAATTTCAACGCTTCCTCCCTTCTCGCTCGCAGCGTGCCCGGCTCATTATGGCGCGCCGTGCGTGCGACAGCGACATAAAAAGTCCAGGAATTTACTCCCGTTTAAAGTATTCGTGAATTCCTAAACGATGTGGCGTGTACCGTTGCGCATTCCCGCAAACGTATAGCACCACACTAGCTGTGTCTCTCTCTTTCTCTCTCTCTCTCTCTCTCTCTCTCTCTTCCTCCGTCCACGCTCACGGTTCTCGTCACTCTTTTTTTTTTCTCCTCTTTTCTCTGTGGGCCCGCTCGTTCCTCGCACCTCGCGTCTCGCACCTCGGCCGACAGGGCCTCGGCCTGCTCGTGAGAACCCTCGTTGAATCACGCATCGCGGCCCCTAACGCCCGCGCGCATATTAAGCGCACACCGACACGGGCACTTCACACGCTCGAGCGGGCCCGCGCCCCGTAACAACAATTGTAAATGCGCAACACTCGCGGAAACGTACCTGGTAACCGTCGGGGACAAGTTCGCAGGTTCGTCCGGCGTTCCGGCGAGCCACGATACGTGCGCGCGTGCTCGTGACGCGCTCGAACGCGGAATAACGCCTTTTCCAGCGAGTGGAAAAGAAAGACGGGGTCGTCGATTACACTTTCTTTTTCTCTCTCAAATTGTCAGGTTCATCCGGTCGTCCGGATCATCCCGGAACCGCCGACAAGCTCTTACGACGGTTTCGATCGAGCAACTTAACGCCGAGAAATCTTTCTCTAATATGAGATACTGTTAGACTACGTCGTCATAATTTTAGAGGACCTTTCCTGTTATATTCCACGCTATGTTTACCTCCACGCTATATTTATCAATCTATTAATAAATAATTATAGTAAAACGTAATTTTATTATATATTGTAATTATATTATATAACGTAATAATTATACAATATTATAATGCGAAATTAGAAGAAGATAACAGAGAATACCATGTGGCGATATAATAAAAAAGATATTTTTATTCAGATCCTGAATTCTAAATTTTGCAGATCTAAATGCGATGCGTTGGAATAATGCAATGTCATCAGATTTTCGCTTAGAATGCGAATCGATTTCATAAAGAATTCTCACGACAAACTGAGACGATCTTCCATAAGGGTTACGATAAAGGGACTTCTATTTCTGATAAAATACTGAATAAATAAAACGAACACGAGAAAATAGTGGAATGTCAGATCCGAATAGGCGCTACATACAACGTTTCCTCAAAGTTGCGTCTGAATAATATATCGCCGAGCGGAAAAGTTCGCTCGATAGACATCAACGTTCACGATCCTGATATAACATCGCGTATACGAGCAAATTGAGTATACGTACAAGCTGAGGTACGGTACTTGAGAAAGAGGAGAAATAGGATCAGATCCATTATACATTCTAGACGAGGATGCTATATGAGAAATATATCAAGATCTGTTATCACGAATAAATTATATACATTATAAGATAATGCATACTTAATAAGCTATTTATGATAATTATAATAACCTGGTAATTTTTGATAATTACAATCAATTTAATTTTGCACAAAAACGATGGAATAAGAAACGCGCCAAAGATTAAAAAGCCATTTCTTGATAACGATAACAATAATAATAATAACAACAAGAGCGGAAGAGGAGTGGCGGAGGAAACATCTTGCGAGAGATCAGAAATCCATATCAACCATAAGCCACGAAAGTCATTCCTGATAAACCAAGTTAAATCACTACGTGCGTCGCATGCCCGTCGGGCGTATATATGTTCCCATAAATCAGGCAAATACCCGGTCTCACCGGCCGCAAACGGTCGTCGTGTATCTGTTGCTCCATAATCGTTACATCTGTTACATCGTAATCGTTATCATTTCAATTATCCACGGACCTGACCGGCCGAGAGAGAGAGAGAGAGAGAGAGAGAGAGAGAGAAAGAGAGACGACGGCAGCCGAGAGGAGGAACGCATGCAGGTGCACAGACGCGGACGCGCGTTCGCGTCTTCGCGTGCAACTCTGCTCCGCATAATTCTCGCGTTACACCGAGGGTTAAGACGTTTTCCCATAAGGGAGGCGGCGCGCCGATGGTCACCGGCGATTTTATTGACTCGACGAGCGTTACCACGTGGCCGGAGTGCCTCGCGAGAGCAAGCGCGCATCAACGAGCGCCGTGGCCGGGCAAAGAGGAATCCAAAGTGCCGCGGTAAATCGCGCGCGATACCATCTAAACCGCCCATTCTGCTCGCGTATACGATTTCGCGAGAGCATACCGGGCTTCTGCCCGCGAGTTACGGATTCGTCGCCGATAACGCGCGATATGAATATCTCGCTTGGCTTTCGGATCAGCGAACGCGCGCGCGCGCGCGCGAGAAACCGATAATTTCCTTTCCCCGATCCCGATAATTAAACTTCCTCCGTACACTCTGTAATAAACGCTAATTCACTATATGGGGTCTCATTTGCATGGAAAACTCATTACGCGTACACCACCGGTAATCGCCGTGAAATAGATAAGTCGACGGTCAAGTTTTCCGGTCAAGTTATCTCGAGCGAATCCGCGAAACTCGCACGTACGCTCGCCATTAGAACGTGCAAAAACTGGAGAATCAAAAGGAGAAAAGGCTGCAAAAGTATAAAAATTAAAACGGATTCAAGCTGATGTGCAGGTTGCGCTACCGGTCGCGCGGCGAGGAGAACAGCAGCGGTGGGATGTGCTTATAATTTTATCCTGATTTTATTGGCCGCTTTATCCCGATGGAATTAGCGTGAGGCGGGTTACACGGGCGATATATTACGGGGAATCGCATTTATAAATGTAACCAACGGTGGCGGTCTGCGACCCCGCCATGCGTTCGTAATGGCGCTCCCAAATCGGATTGCCTTACCCCTTCGTGCCACCATAAACTACTTCCACGTATAAGAATCGCTCGCGACAGCGGCCGGTTATCTCTCTTCAGCTTTTATTAAGTTCCCCAGGCCTGTTACGGCGGCTCTCGAATAAATCGCGGAGGGATTTTCGCGAATTAATGTAGCCGCTGCAATTTGTCACCTAGCAATGAACATGACGAATTCATTGGTCTTAACTTATTGCCAGTTTATCAATGAAGAGTTCAAGAGGAAGCATGATTAAAGCCATAATTTGCAAGATAATAATTTTATATTTAAAGATTAAATTCAACGCTTGCAAATGCTCTACTTATAAAATCATATCTAAAATCGTAATCTTATAAATTATGTTACTACGGTATTGCTCTGAATTCTTCAAATATAATCAGGATTTCCTCGGACCATTTTTTTTATTCATTTAATGTAGAAACATTTTATCGAAATTATTTGTTCGTCACTTTTTTGTTTGTGTGTTAAAATGTAATTCGCCTCACGCTAATTCCCTCGAGAAGCGGCCAATAAAATCAGGATAGAATTATAAAAGAAAGTACCAAAGAATACTTGAAGGATAAATAGTTCCGTTTCGGATCAAGCACGGTAATAAAAGTTTATTGAAGTAATATATCCGCGCGGAACGAGCAGATCTTCAACTTATATCTGTGTGCTTCCTTTGCAACCCGCAGACTCTCGGCTTTAACTACACCGAGAGTACCTCGTTGCAACGACGCAAACATTGACATTGTCACGAGCTACACGAATCTTTTTCCTTTTTACTCGTCTCCTATCTTCGTCTCTGAAGAGAAGCGGAGAGAGAGAGAGAGAGAGAACCATCGGTCGAAGTACAGTCAAAAAGAAGAAGCAAAAGAGTGTCTGTTTACACTGCCGATGACTGAACTAATAGAAACGACGAGAAGTGGTACTCGCTTTTCGATTTTCAAAGGCGCGTCGTCGGGCGCATTCCTGAGATATTTCTGCCGCCGTCGACGGGGGACGGAAGGTAAATTGGAAACTGGAGGAGTACGGAAAATCCTGCGAAATGCACGGCACATCGAAGTCGATGCACTCGATACAGAGCGTCGAGAATGAGCCGAGGCGAGAAATGTCAACCTTCCGAAGGGCTCAAACCCGGCGAGTCGGAAGGAAACTCTCGCCTCGGGCGCGACGAGATGGTAAAGTAAATTGTCGCCTATGTCATACGAGTGGAGACGATGTCGTAGATGCCAAGCGGCTCGAAAGCTGTCGACGAAAGGCGGAAAGCCCGAAAAAAAAAGAAATCGAGAAAGAAAGAAAGAAAGAGAAAGAGAAGGGAGAAAATGTCAAAACCAGCAGACTCGTGCCATGTGAAGTGGAAATATACATCAGAATTTCACGTTGTATTTTTATTTCTAGCCTCTGATATTTTAAACACCAAACCGCTACTTATCGATTGAAACTGAAAGACTGGTTTCCTCTGAATTGACCTTTCTCTCTCGGACCATAAAAAGCAATCCAATTGCATATAATATAACCGCAAATATAGGATTTGCACATAAATTATATTGCGATAAAATGTGACGAAAGTACCGATGAACTCTTAAATAAGCTAAGCGAAACGAATGTCACCTAATAGTAGATGAACCATTTGACGACACTGACCTTTAACGAACCATTTGGCGAACATGTTCGCGGCATAAGTCATTTCACGGTAGATTAGGGGCGCACTTTCGACAGAGGCTACGACACTCTAGGGAAGCGACGTGTTCTTCCCTAATACCGCGGAAATTAAAGATCCGTCCTCTCGCGGGAACGGAGAACAGCCATTACTGTGCCAGCGTCGGGGGACAACGGGCATACAATGTCCTTCTCGTCGGCGACAGACCCCTTAGAGTTTGAACCGAGGGGCGAGACGACAGTAGAGAAAATGTTATCTCGAGTCTGCCGGTGATGCGGCGAGGGTGAAGTCCGACCGCATGGTAGTTCCCGCGGGACCGTCGACTCTCGTAATATCTCGACCATAAATGTTTGAACATGTAGCCCGACACTCGACTATATCTTCCAAGCCGGAGTATCTTTATGCAACAAATTTGAAAAATAGGGAGGAAAGGATTTTGAACAGCAAGAAAAAGGACGCGCATTTCCGAAACAAGAATTATATATGTATACAAAACATAGTATGTACGAATTATTTTACAACTCAAATTTTCATATTTATATCTCACCGAATTTCGAAGTGAGTAAAATTTATAATTTATCGATACTTTTAAAAAAAACATTAGGAAATAATTTAATTACATTACAATTTCTAAATCCAATAATGTATCGATTAAAACATTACATATATATGCAATGAGACACTTTTACGAAATTGTAATACAGAATTGTTGTCAAGCTATTAAACAATTTATACACAGCAGAGTGATGTATTAACCACCATTGTGTTGCTAAGCTCTCACAGCGCCGCAAAATGCTTGAATGAACTTCGCCATATTATTAATAACCAGAAATAAAATAGTCGAGCCTCACGACGCCGTGGAGCATCAGCGTGGTCCTGCGGGGCTAGTATTAAAAAGGCAACACGAGATTTCGCGGACGTCCGAAACATTTTACGTCGGCTGCGAGATGAAATTCGGGACGTGCACCCCGTCGTGCCGCGCGCACGATGAAATATAAGTTCACCCAGCGGGAAACGGATCCCGCGAAAGAGGAACGAGCGAGGAATCGTCACGACAGGTGTCTGTCTCGTTGCCGCGCGTCCGGTGGGATTTATTTCTCTGATAGGTATAATTTATTCATATACGCGTATATGCCGTTACGTACACATAAACGGAATGATACGCGCCGCCGCGTCGTTAGCCCTCGCGGAGAAAGCAACGTGAACAAACGCCGTAAATCACAATAAAGCGTATCGTTTATTAACGATCTCATTTAACCGCCGCGGCACAACGTTTCGCCCCGAAAACCGCGTCTCGCGTGCATTTTATATGGCAATCGCGCCGCCATTTATATTCCGGTCGTAACCCGGGCCCAGCTGTCTAAATGATTCGACCGCGGAATCGCCGCCGAATGCGCGATAAATTATCCATTATGCGGAGAATACGCGAGAGATATCGATTGGTATGGCCCGACGACGAAACGTCCACCGCCACGTCCCGACCACAATACCAGCCCCGATGCCCTACGGCTACTAACAACATAGGGTACCGACAACAATGGTGGACGTCAAAACGCCCGGGCCGTTACCATATCGTCGACACTAATACGCCAATTGTTGCCCGTTGCCGTTGACTCGGCTAATTAATTGGATAGTGATATGAAGTTTCGTTGTGGTTTGCGTACGGTAATTAAATGCTAATGCGGCTTGTCGTAAGTAGACAAGCTGTCGGCGAAAGAAAATAGATGTCAGTCAAAGACCCCTTGCAACATCGACGTTGCGACAGCGTTAATAAGAAATCGTCTCAAGACGAAGACCGACAGAGGACAATATCGACATCGTCAACTTAAAATATAATATCAATTATAAAATTACTTAGTTATCAATATTGATAACTAAAAAAAAACAATACCAATTATAAATTTATATAAGATTCTCAACTCAAACTCTTGAGACTGTAAGGTTTGGAACTCTCAAGTTTTAATAATTGCCTTAAAGTTTAAAGAAGTAATCAAAAATTAAATTATTCTAATTGCCTGCGTTGCGCAGGCACCTTATCTTATCAATTTAAATAAGCGATATCACTGCAACGAAGACGAAGAGATTCTTTCTCGACAAATTTCGCCTGTCTCTTATAATGGATTTGATAAGAACGAAGTATTATAGAACGCAATTGCGACCGCGTAAATCCCTAAAGATGCTCGAACGAAGTCATGCCGCGCTAATAGTAACCACTACACGGCGACCGTTTGGAGCGGCGCCAACGGGAGATAATTGCTTTAAAGTAATTAGTTACTAGAGTTCACTTCACTCTTACTCGACGCCTTTTCTCTCCATCGTCTTTGTGCCCCTGTCGTCCTCCATCTTCTCATTCTTCCCCTAACTCTCGCCCATCGGTAGCAGACGTACGCCCATAAAACGTAATTGCTTTTCGGTTTAATCACGCTTTTTATTGACTGTTTGTCGCGAACGGATCTCCGAGCTCGCGTTAGCTACGAACCTCGTAACGAATAAAATATTATCTTCTTAGAGAAATGCGCCGTCGTCGTCTCGCGGCCATTTGTACCGTTCATTTCAAGGCACCTTGTGTAAACTATCCGCGATAATGAGCACAGAACGTTCTTCTGTCTGTCAACAGAATGTTCTTCTTTCTATATAAAATATCATGTACGTCCAGGAATCGTAAAAAGATACATGCAAATAAAACTTTTTCTTTTTACTCGTCACGACCTCAGGCGTCTCAAATTACGTCATATCTTTGCGAATCATCCTATTAATCTCAAGGACCTTTAGTAGCATCTATCTTCATAGGAGCATCCTGCGAGTACGAAGACTACTTGTAGAATAATAATGATTAATTTCGAACGCACACGTTCCGCCATTTCTCGCCGGATAATGTCTTGCAGAGATCCTCTGATATAATATTATACATAGAAACCGACTTCCCTTTATCTCGTCTCGCATAAAGAAAAAAATAAAGATTAGGTAAAACACGACGAATAAGCGTAATTGTCGGACAAACAGAAATTAAAAGTGAGACCGTATTTTATGTTATATAACTAACACCGAAGACACGTTAACCTTGGCTAGACTACGTACTCTCTATAATAATTGCAAAGCTTAAAAAGGGAAACAAAGATAAATTAAAAGATGAATATCCTAAACCGAAGAAGAAAATAAAGAAACAAAACCATTAGAGATTTCGTCAAATTAATTTGACAAAATATCTTGTTTTTGTGATTCAATGACTATTTCAATATGGAAAGTAAAAAACAGAAATATTTATAAAATCACAAATACACACACGTTACAGCTCCGTACACGCTCGTATTAGCTATGTTATTGACACGTTAATGATGGTAAAAGATGTATTTCAGAAATGCTCAAAAATACCGTGGAAATTAAACGCAGTCTCGCAAAGGGCAAAATTTTATGCGGCCGCATAATTTGAGCAGTTTACGAGTAAATGGAAGTAGTTCGGAGAAATTATCCTCGGTCGCAATTTACGCTCGTTCGTAGCCCAGGAGAACATCGGGCTATTAATTTGTATACAAGATTTGCGCGCGCACGCAAGAGCGCAGAAAAAACACGATGGTGCGCCGAATAGGAGGGGATAAAGGAAAATTTTGCATACCGATTTTGCAGAACGATAGCGAGTGGTCTTAATTATGACATGTAAATTAGGGTATATTTAGGTACACGCTAATGCACCTGTTTCCTCGTCAATGCATGCAGAAACTGCGCAAACATTCGGATCGCAGAGTGAATAAAAGAAAACGATACCGAGACGAAACCAAGAACAACTGCCACTCCCATCTGCGGGGAGAATTAACGTCGTGAATCGTGAGAGATCGCCTCACGATTTTTTTCGAGGCACGCGAGTCGAAACCTTTCAACCACTCTCCGCACTCATCACCAGAGGCGGACGCGGGATACGCGCGCGATACGCGCAGAGATCGAGTTCTAATGAAGAATCCCGCAGTTTCGATGGAAAGAAATATACAAACCGCTCGGCAAAAAGATGCATCAGGCTCTTCCATTGCGGTTTTATAATATTTCGTTGTACGTATTTTTCTAAGATTGTATTGTAATTCAGAATCCGTAGCCGATGATTTAATCAAGCGGGCATTCAATCGAATAATCATATCAAATACAATTTCTTTCTTCAAACTAATTCCCGATGCTGTTATATTTTCATGCGTTTTTATTGCGTTTCATTGCGTTTTTTATAATAAAAAATACCTAGATGAATCCTCGCCGACAATTCTAATAATTTTCACGTTTTCTATGTTTTCTTGAGTACATCCTGTTACTTCTCTCTCGCATTTCTTCTACTAATGTGCGTAACATCTTAATTACAATCGTTAAGTTAATTGCGATATAATTATAAAAAAGGTTAGAAGAGACGCTTAATGCCGCGTTCTAAATTTTGGAATGTAATAATAATAAAATAACAGCCGAGATGTTAAAAGCGAAATGTCTTCATATCGTTCAGTAGGACTGTGGTAATAAGCCTTAGCCTGAGGCCGGTTGCGCGTTTACCCATGCTAGAAAACGCCATTGGGCATAACTTTATGAATGTACGCGATCTAATAACAGAAACACGGGGAGAGAGAGAGAGAGAGGAAAAGGGCGGCGACGAGGGGGTGCGCGCAGAAGAAACGGCAGGATGGAGATTCCAGGATAACCTTCGCATCCGCGGCGAGCACTTGAACTCTCTCCGTATATGAAGCGGATTTAATTGGCATAATAAACCTTTAAATAGAAGCCTCGCGCAGAGAAGCGAATGGTGTGTTAAGAGGTCGTTGGAGCCATTTTCTACCTCCTTGCTCTCTCTCGCGCGGAGCTAGTTTAGATACTCGAGATCCTCGGGATACTCGCAAATACGAGTTACGTCCGGGATGAAAGATTCGCGAGATATTGATGTATGTATAGTAAACGCAAGGGATACGCAATAAATAAATAGTACTTTAAGATGTAAGCGATTATTTCATCAATTTTTACTCGGAAATACTTCAGCATGTGCAAAAGCCACATATAATATGAATTTCAGTGAAAGAACCTACTATCAGATTATATTTAACCCATTTAATATTTCTTTTCCCTTCCTCTTTCCCTCTTTTCCGTTTTTTTTTTTTAAATTGCGGTTTCCATTAATTTGACCATAATTTGAACATTATGACCTGCATTACCTACGGTACACGTTCCTCTTAATCTCTAAAAGTCGTTTAGAAGGAAATTGAGTCCGGTTCTGAAACAAGCCGCTCCAATATTACATCAATCTCGCGATGGAAATTAAGGCGGAGCCCCGAGTACGGATTCAGTATGCGTACAGAGCCAATAGATGCGAGCCAAAAAATGTCTCGAGGAAATGAATCGCTTCTTGCAGCATCCTTCGTATCACGGTGCGTTACCGTTAGCCCGGCCCTTGCGATCGCGCCGCGCGCTTCTTTCCCTTCTTTTTCCCGTAGATCACGCCCGGTCATCTTCGTCGTCCGACCGCAACGAGAAGCGAACCCGTTCGATATTTCAACAACGAGACACAGGCACGGCAAAACGCTTGTTACGCATGCGGATCCAGTCCAATTCATTTCTCAAACAGCATGTAAAGTCTAGGTTGATATTTTCCTTTCTGTTTCTTTCTTCATGCATTCTTCGAACAAGTTTGTTTCGAATCAAATTTTAGTCGAATCTTGCAATGGAAGAAAATAAATATTTAGACTAAATTGTAGAAAGAGCAAATTTTCAGAAAACCGATTAAGAAGAGAGATAATATAATATTGCCCACGTTTGAACGATCATTTTAAACGTCCAGATTGATATTTCCCGAAAAATCGGCGAAGCAAATTACTTCAAAAACGACACGTACAAAATGCGCGTCTTTTTCTTGACAAATAAAAATTCGGCAGAATCGAAAAGGGTTATTAAACATGCTCCGTACCGAAAGAACCCGTAGTTAAGACGCATTACGATGTTATCCTCGATCCGCGCATCCATGGTTCATCGACCAAGCATGACGGGCCGCCGCCGTGCGCAAAAAGGAAATATCCACGAAGACCACGGGCGATGCAGATGAAGGATTAATTGGTTAGAGTCCGCGATATGTACATTCCGGTTCTCTGACGCAATGCGTCCGTGCGCGCGTCTCGGATAATGCTATTATCATCGTAGCGATTAGACTGCGGCCCGATTCGGCCTTTTCGGTGAGCTTTTTACACACGTTCGGTAAATTGCTCCCTTTTTTTTCCGTTCCGTACACACACGTTCGTGCGCGCGCGCGCGCGCGCGCGCATACACAGCAACGAAAGAGAAATATCGTTTTAATCGACGTGACCAACGGGGTTTACAACTTCTTCGCCGGGATGCAATAGCATGTGACGAGCAGCAAACGAAATGCGAATTTGATTGTTCGGCCGGCAGGTGAAAAAAAAATCCATGCAAAAAGTCGTCCCGCGTAACGTGGCTATTTGCAAAACATGCGTCGAGTCGCGCTCTCGTTCAGCGTACATGCGAGCGTAAAATGATGGGGCCGAATAAAAATATAGATTTCATCACAAGATGAAATCGATAACAGCAGATATTTATTATTTATAGTATCACTGTGCAATTAGAGTCGACATGAGGAACCAGACAGCGAGAGGACCGTATAAAAACGGGGAAAAAAAAACGAAAAAAAAAAAAAAGATTTATATGCAACCCTGCCATTTCCAATTTTACATCTCTCGAACAAAAACGAGAGAAATTATCGACTACGGAATTTTTTGCGTAAATGATATACCCACGAGTATATCATTTATACCTATGACTGTCCATATAAATGGTATTATATAATTTCCTCCAATTTTCTGTTCGAGAAACGAGTTACGTAATTTCTCATATAACCAATTCAATTATCGCCACACGGTTCACGATCCTGGTATTACAGGAATTATAAAATCAACACGACGAGCAGTTGTACGTTAATTAATTAACTCATTAATTAATCTCCGCCAAAAATAGCAGTTGCTGTTTCACGATTGTTTGCGAGTCTCGCCCATCGAGATAATGGACATGGGAAACGGTACCTGCTTGCCTTAAAATGACGCTCGACCGTATGACCGGATCCCCGAAATACGGTAAAATTAAAAACTCATCCCGGCTTCTAAACGAACTAACGTAATCTGGCCAGGAGTTTACGGTTTAACCGGTTCGCGATGTTCGCAGTGACACGAGCGAAATTTCGCCGGCCAATTAAGCGTAGTTTTTCACTCAAACTAATTTGCGTTAAGGTAATTCAAAGCTTGCGGGATGTGCAAAACGCAATTCACTCGACTCGAGTGGCATAATCCAGATTCACCGTTGTCCGCGGAAAAACTGGTTCCGAGGTGTTACGCATGCAACAGGATTGTTCTAGATTCCAAGGCAGGTTCATTCAGGCGTTAAAATTGACCCATGAGTTTCAGATAATATCATAATTGTTTAACTATACAGTATGTCGGTAAAAAAGTGAAGAATCTTACAGCAAATTATCATCGAGAAACTATATGAATCGTAAAGATACATGCCTGATCACGACACATATTTATAGTAATAATATCGTAAAAAATTAAATCCTCCAATTTTCATTTTTGCAAGTATCAAAATTTTGGGTATTACGTAACATATATCACAATTATTGCGCAATACTTTAAAGGCGAATTTTGGAGATTAATTAGAGTCATAAATCCTGATGAAAATGTCGAAGTTGCAGTAGCTTCGGGTCATATAAAGTGATTATAAAATTGATCGATGATATTACATGCTTTAGAACCGTGCTTGACGTAGCTGTGCTTAAACGCTTATCAATTTGTCAGTTATTAATTTTCACAACCCAATGAACAATGTAATTACTATCGCCTCTTCAATTATCGAACTTTAATAATGAACTAATAGAATCATAATTAATGATGAAAAAAGTACTAAATCTCATCTCTTCATTTTCTAAAATGCGCTGCTAAACACATGTCGATTTAACCTGTGAATAAATTGCATGAAGTTTGCAACTTTAACCCGGTTTTGCTAAAAAAAAATAAAAAATAAATAAAATAAAATAAAATAATATCGAGTATTCTGTTTAGCAATAAAAATAGTGTACTTACATAAACGTTGATTGGAAATAGATTATTTTCGTAATTGCTCCGTAATTGTTCCGCTGTTGTTCCTGCACGATATTCACATAGCACTCACTCGTGAAAGAGTTAATTACAATCGCGCGCGTACTAATTATCAGGATACAATCATCGTGCGACACTTTGCGGTACTCTGGGTTTTAATCAAGTAACGTATATACCGTGTCACGTTGCGACGCAAGAATTGCGTGAAAACGGTGAAAACGAATAAATCTAAAAGAGCAGAGGGTTTTAATGAACCGATTTGTACGGCGTACAAACGCTACACTTACGCCGCGAGATTCACAGGAGAGTATATTAAAAAATATTAAATTAATTATAACTACACTTAATTAATTTAAATGTCGCAACGCTGCTTGATTCGGAATCAATCCATTACGTAACCGTTACGTCCCGTTAATGACCGTTACTCCACTTGTTAAATTCGAAATTAATGGATAAATTACGGTTAAATTGCGAAGAAAATTCAAAGAACATACGATGCGAGATAATTTAAAGAAATAACTATTGACCGTGAATATCGCACGCACACAACAATTTACAATTCCCTCGATCGCTTTAGTTCCGGCCTCACGTAAGTAACTCGCGTGAAATGTGTATCGATAAATAGCCTTATATATCGATAAATGAACGCTTATGAATTATTAATCGCGGGAATTAATCAACGATAATCGCCGTGCGTAAAAGAAGAAAGTGATCGTACATTATCGCGTTTGGTATTCCTTGATGTTCTTGTCGCGATCGCGGATAATGCGACGACACACGGAGCGGCTCACGCCGCTACCTGACGGCACGAGCGTCGCCGCGCGGATGATAGCGCGGCGACCTTGCGTAAACAATGACGCGCTATACTATAATAACAGATATCAAGGCCGTGACGTCAACTGATTTATTGGCCCCGAGTACGAAATAAACTAAACACACTCCGAATGTCTTGTTCCGCAAAGTAATATTATTAGAAAAAGCAATCGACACAATCGTGTGTCGATCGCTGTGTGGTACGTAGCACCTCTCGTTATTCATTCGATTCAATGTTATTCCGTGAGACAGAAATCAAAGGCGGAGAATGGAAATTATAAATTGATGCGATACTTATGGACAATAGTTATTTCTCTAATATATTTTGCATCGCGTACATTTAAAATCTTTCGTAATTTAAATGTAATTTGTCATCATTATTTTCGAATTCGATAAATGGAATAATTTCAGTTATTAATGGAATATCGCGATGATGAATTGATTCCGAATCGAGCAGGGCGTTACGACACTTTTAATTGAATACAGTTAATTAATGTTTTTTTTAATATTCATGTCGATCCCGCGGCACAAATGTGGCGTTTGTACCTCGGTGATTCGTTAAAACCGTCAGCCGTTCTAGATTTGCCCGTTGCATTAACTTTTCTCACGCAGTTCTTCTCTCGCAATGTGAGATGTACACGTTATGTAATTAGAGTCGGAAGTGCATAAAATGTCGCGCGACCGTCACATCCTGATAATTAGTACGCGCTCGTAATTAACTATGTTTTTGTCAGTGAATATTGTGTGAGTGCAACGAAACAATCTGAGAAGGCCTGAAAGTCATCAGGCAACGGCGGAGCAACCATGGGGTAATTTATTGTACAGTCTCAATGTCATTATATCTTTAAGATTTATATTAATTTCTAAAGTATGCTATTAAAAAAATTTTTGTAATTTTGTAATTTCACGAATTTTGAAATCTGATCAAGAATACAATTTGTAACAAAAGAAAAAGAAACTAGATTTTCCGCATTTAAGTTTACGAGCACGATTTCGGCCGTTATCGCGTCTTGCAGAAGGAAAAGCCGGATCGAATGTGTAAAAGTCCGCGTAAAAAAAGCGGGACGCGGGTGAGAAAGACGACCTACGATAAAACTGCATCAGCACTGTCGAACTACCGACGGCTACGATATCGCGGCTATTTATTTCGGCGGGGTCACATTGGTCTTCCACCGAACTTTATCCTCGAAACAATTCTACGACCGAGAGTTACGGAGCGAGATCCGTGTTTCGCTTCCAGTTTTGTTCCCTGATAAAAGCGTCGGAAAAATTCAAGAGATACAGGAAGCGGCAAGTAATTTATATCGCCTTCTCGAGTAACCTGGAAAACCCCGATAAACTTGGATTTTCTCGAAGAGAAAACACCGCGGTGCCCGGATTTTGTATCATTTTAAAACCAAACAAAGATGTATATATTTTTATTTTGCCCAATATACTTTTAAAGTTTCGACTATTTCTCCATTGCTTTATCTTTTTTTATTAAATTAATCTAAATATGTAAGTACATTGTTCATGTATTTAAAACTAAAATTATATTGACGATAAGAAAAACTGAAAAATAGAACAATCGCGCGTATACAGGATCTTTGACCAATCTACTCCGTTTCTTTGTTCTCTCTTTCTTTTTTCTTTTTGAGAAGAAAGATACCGCGCCGAGAAGGATAGAGTACGTGGCTGACCACATAGTACGTACAAAATCCGGCTTCAAGCTGGGGTAAGATAATAAATATGCAAAAAGGAGGAGTTTCGATGCCGTAAATAAAAACGGCGGGCTTGCGTGCTGCGCGAGAGTCTGCGGTGAGGATCGCGCGATCCGAAATAAAAGGACGGCGGGGTGGTGTAACAGAGGGTGAAGGAATGCGAAAAGAAGGAGAAAAAGAGAGAAAGAGAGAAAGAAAGGAGACTGTAAAATGCAGCATTCTCTACCTTCGTTTGCAAAAAATCAAACGCGTGTTGTAATCTCTTGATTTAGTTCGACTTAGCTACGATGAATGCGTCTAGTCGGTACTTTGTCGATTGGGCGAAGTCGCTTCGAAGCAGGACGACATATCAGGACGAAAGACAGTGATATAAGCGGCGGTTAGATCGGTATCGCGGCGGTTAGACAATCATTCGATATCGGCGGAAGACTGCGCCCGGCGCGAGCTAAATTTGGAAGCGGCGAGATTCCTCATCGATCTCGAGCTTATTCGAAACGCCATTCATAGCGCGCAGTCCTCGAACGATTGAACTGCTACACTGAAATTCATTTGCGTTTGTTCTAAATAAAAAAAAAGATGCAACTACTCAATTCTTCCGCTTTAAAAAATTCGCTCAAATTTCACTTAAAAAAATCTTAGAGGTCGTATAATATAAAGACAGATATATAGAAATTTTCTAATATTATATATAAAATTCGGATAAGCGAGAATCAAATAGCGATGTAAAACTGAGACGATTATGGCAACATTGTTATAAACTTCTATCCTCGATCACTTAGCGCAATAATGTTCACCGGTTAAGACGCAGTTTTAATCAGGCATTACAACGTAACAACATGTAATAAGTAGCGACGCTGTATAGACAAATCGATAGATCATCCCCGGTTGCGTACGCGCCAGGGTATTGCTACAGAGTATATCGCGCTCACCTGTATCCGCTGTCGATGCCGATCTTGTTTCCGCTGCCGCCTCTCCAGTTCCTCCTTCCTCTCGATCAGCGACCTTATCTCGACAGCCGCCACGGGAGCCGTCGTATCGTCGGGCACATTGCCGCACGAGGGTAATCTTCTCAACGTAGAAATCGACTCTTCCTCCCCCTCGCTGTAACTTTCTACCAGGAGTTCCGAGTCGCTCTGGAAGTGAATTAATTCCGTTGCTGGCTAACGAACCGTGTCAGCGATCGGATTTAACGGATTAAAAATTTCGAAGGGAAAAGTCCCGATCTTTAATTTTGCTCTAATATTTCGTAACTTACTCTCTCGTTATTGTTTACAAAACTGATTTTACAAAGTTTTAATATTTCGCGCGATATTCATTTTTATTATTATTATTTATGCGAAATCAACTAAAGATAAATTTAAGATAGACTGTGGTTGTTCTTTTACTGCTTTCAAAAACTCGGGTCGAGAATTCGCAGAGCTCCACGAGCGTGTTGAATGCGTTTTCTTTAGAAGGAGGGATTAGATTTACGACAGTTACCTGTGTCGGCGGCGAACTCGGTGAACTTGTGCTCGAAGCCTCGACCACAGAAACATATTCGCTGACGCCGGTCTCGCTTTTCTGCAATTTCAGCACCGGTGTCTCCAAGCCGCACAAGAACACTTGACCGAAAAAGAGGATCTTGCTTATCCTGAGGCACATCTGAGCCACTTCCTGAAAACACATCGCGAGTTTACCCAACCCGTGGAAGTCGAGCGACCGCGCGGATATCCCCGGTATAACACTGGTACACTAAAAGTCCTTCCGGGACTTTAAAATATCCCGAGATACGAGACTCTGTTTTAAGCTCGCTCCAAGTTTGTTACCAACAATAGAAGCACGTATCTCGCAGATATGTGTATCCAGTGCAATTGCCGAAGGCGTAACATAATGTAAATTACCATATCTTCCGTTTTCTCTACGTAGCAAGGATCCTGAGGATTCAGCATGAGAGGCGTGAATCCAGCCAACGTGATATCCTCCGGTAGTTTCACGAGTTCCAAATCTGAAATCAAATGTAGAAATCCGGTAAATCTTTCATGCACGAGGCTCGTTGCTCCTTATAGAAAGTTTTTGCGATCGTGCCAAATCAGATCTTTCAGAAGCATACGAATAGATCCTAAATTTACGCGATCAACGCATAAAGATCTACGTCACGTATCGCGAAAGGAGCTCAGACGCTTATGCAGCGCGATTTAAAATCGATAAAACGTTATCGCGTTCTGACGATCCGTTGTCTTTCATGTCCGGCATTAAGATTTTATAATGCAGCACGAGCGTAGATAAATTATCCGCAATAAAATTGCACTTCGCTATAAAATCGGATAATAGTGATTAGATATTTTTTGTCAATGACGCAGTTTTCTACTTTTCTTTTTTGTACAAATAAACTTTGCATTTACATTCTAAAAAAATCTATACCAAGCAATAAGCGCAAATCAACGCAAATGAACAATTTGTTTTAGTACGAACTCGTTATCGCATTGCGAACGCTGCCGGTTCGCATTCATCGAAATAAGTTTTTTATTCGTGTTCGTTGTTTACTTCGCCCGAGTACAGTTTTAAATATTAAAAAATATTGTTTAAATTTCAGTAATTAATAAACTCAATTAATTGCTTAACAACTTCGGGAGCAGTAGCGTTAAGGAAAGGCTGAAATCGGACTCGACAAACTTATTAATTCCAATCAGCCGTAGCCTCACCGATATGTGCGTAATGATATTCACTATGAGCGACGCATATTGACGTCCGCTCATATGTACTCGGTTTAGAGGTAAGTATACCGCGAGCAAGGACGCGCCGTGAAACTGGAACGCTCGTTTCCAGGCGACCGGACCCGTTGGAAGACCCAGTTCGAGACCGAACTCGCGATCACGTTTAGTGATCTGTCGAAAATAGAAAAATTCGCCGTATTCCGCTCGCGAAAAGCACACGCATTCGCAATCGATCTTGTTGGTGTGCCAATGATCGTTGACAACTGCTATTAGCGAACGATCGAATATAGATTCGTTTCTTCGCCCGACAGAGTGAAAAATAATTTTAGTATAAAAAAATGTAGAAATATTCAACGTATTTTTGAGATAAATAATTTCGTTTGCAAATATCTGAGAATCGCTAATATAAAATTCTTTTCAAGCTAGAATTGACTCAAAAAAATTACATTTATGCTACTTTAAAGAGCTATTCTAGAACGATAAATTATCATTCTTAAAGAACTTAATGAGCCGGCCAAACGTATCGGCGATACGTGCTAAATTCGTACGGACGTGGTCACCGAAAAATCTGCAGGTCGCAAAGTCGTGTCGTCTTCGTGGCGAGGTCTACACGTGAATGGGCTCCGAGGCAATGCAATTTGTGTATTCATAACATGCGCGCGGCATGCATATAGTGGCGATGTAGCTCGCACGCACGCTGAAAGACCATTGGCTACACGCTAGTAAACGGCTGCAAGAGAATGGCACTGCAGTGGTCATGTCGAACGTATTCACCGTTACGCAACCGTCGCGCCAGCTATCTACGGGTCAACAGACCGGGCACCGACTTCACCGACTTCGAGGAACGCGACTTTTTCGATTAAGTCTGGTCCAGGTCAGCCTGAGAGAATCGCCCGCATCTCATCCAAGCGATCGGTTGCCATTTCTCTCGCTGTTCACGCGCGCTTAATCAGCGTGAATGTTGAAAAATGATCGTCATTGAAATGCGGCAAGTAATGGATTTTATTACTATTAATTACTAATAATTTGCCGATGAGAGAGATTAGAGATGTATATATTTGGAAGTCACGAGCTAAAAGTAAAATATTACTCTTTACTAGATTCAAAAGTAGAATATTGAGATAGAATTAACACGTAGAAAATATTTTTTGTCAGTCTGAGGATGAATTTATCAACTAAGGTATCGTAAAAAAAAAACAAATTTGTTAATTACTAGCAGTGAGCATAATAACTCTTATATTAAATAATGCTAAGGAATTTGTTAAAGATTTTATATCGTTTTTCGAAATTTCGTGAGCTCCGTTTTTATAAACTATTAAACTGATTTTTCCAACAAATCGAATAAAATCACTATTCATTATTTTGGAATCAATTGTTTCGATAGGTTTCGGAATTGGATATACTTTACACAGCTTTTCTAGTTACCGGAAAGTGAAAAAAGAATTAAATTAAGTTACTATCGATTTGTGTCGCAATATATAAACTGTGATTTTTTTAAATTTGTTCTAAAATGTTTCTCTTTAGACAATCGGTGATGGTCAATGCGCAAAAATTCTTTAACATAAAAGATAGAAACATTTCCTTACCTTCCTCGCGATCTTCCGTATCCTTGCCTTGAATTAAAGTCGTCCTGTTGTAATTTAATTTCTCTAGAAGATTCACCATCGTCGCTAATCTGCTCCACGCATCTCCCGGCGGTCTGTAACAAACGACACGATCGAATTAAGCCTCTAAGTTTCGCAACATTTACTAGGAATAGCTCCGGAAAATCCGAAGGCATCACGGCTGCATGTCACGATAAAAGTCCATCGTGATTTGGCAAAACTCAGACGAATTCGATTGTACTTCTAATACATAATTCAAAGCTGAGAACGAGGAAGGAATCCGATAATTCCAAGGTTTAATTCTTCCTACGCGATTAACCCGAGCTCGCTTCGAAGATTGAGTCATCGATCGGGTGATTTATGATTTACGCCGCGCACAGAGATGAGATATAATAATCTTTAATTCCCGAAATTATATTTCTTACTGGATTTTCTTTAACGTTGCTTGACGCCACTTTGGCGCCGCCGAGGCCGACGAACTTCTTACATCTCGTCGAGATAATATTCGGGACTAATTTTCTACGGGTTTCAGATTCCTCATTATTGTTTTTGTAAAAGTGACGGCGTAAGTGCCCGAGAACTCGTGAACGGTTGCCGGCTGTGCAAACAACACTTGCTCAAACATTTGCCTTAAAAAAAATAATCAGGTAAATTGCTACTTGATTTTCTTTACCACCGGCTACCTGGCGTATACTTAACGCGAGGTAAATATTTTCGGTTCTGGACCATTCGTCACGCGACGAATTCTTTTGCCACCAGGGGTACAATTACGGCGTTCGACGTGACCGAGGCCCCCGATGAAATTTCGTTTGCCGAAAATACGGTTTCGATGCGTTGCACGAAAATGCATCGAGATACCTCGGAGATTCGCGGGCTTCCGCGTAATCGCGACGAAACGCACGTTGAATATTCGCACGCCCTCGCGTGGGACGTGGCGCGATTTCGCGCTGTTACAGGTGAGATACATAAATCTGAAATCCGAGTGGGCGCGATTTAAGAAAAGGGAAAGAAAAAAAAAGAAACCCGGGCGGCCGATAAAATTTATATCTAACCATTTGTGGCGCGACGAAGGAGGTGGTGGCGCGGAGCCCTCGCGTGAACATGATATATCCCCGCGCGACTATTCATTATCAATGTCGAGAATTACATATTGGAAATTATTGCGGCAGGGGGACCCGCGTAATGCGCGCGGCGGATAATAATAATAATAGATCACGGATTTATACATTTAATGTACTTCGTATGACCGGCGGCGGCTCGTTCCACCGACGTTATTAATGATTTACCCGCGGCAGGGCATACGTTTCCATTTGCCACTTCCGTATTACTGTAAAGCCAAAGTCGCTCGTTCAATTAATTCTTTCGCTGCGCATAGCGGCTCTGAGATCGCCGCGAATTCTCATTGTGCAAAACAAGAGCACTTGAAGGAATTGTAATACCGGAAATATGCAACGGTTATATTCTTGTGTATTAATGCCACTTCACGAAATAAAGCAGCATTACTTATTGCTCGCCACGCATTATAAGGGAAACGGGGCCTGGCTGTAAATTTTTAGCGTGTAAACGCCGTCCGAACGCGCAAGTGCGGAATCTTAATGATACACGCACGATGCCCGGTGCGCCGAAGGAGATCACGTGAGAATCACAAAGAGATTTTACCCGATCGCTCAACTTCGCGACGGAGCAAAAGTGCGTGCGGTTTCCGGCCGCGATTAATCGGCCGGCGTCGTTAAAGGTCATCGGTTAATCGTGCCTGCCATGGGACTCGCCGTCGCCAGGTCCGCGCCGTTCACGTCGAATCGTCGCGCGCCGGTTGCGCTCCAAGTGCAACGACGACGATCAAGATCGAGAGAGGATCGGCGATCGCGCGCTGCGCGACGTCCTTGCCAAGGAGACGCTTGACTCACGTAATTGTTAATCGCTAACGAGCAACAATGATTAACCTATCCCAGGCAGATAGTAGCTGTTGGTTACGCAAAAAAAAAAAAAACCTCTGCGTCTTCAGACCGACGTTACGAGAGAGAAGGAGAGACAGTGAGCGAGAGAAAGAGGGGAGGAGGGAGCCTTGAGGCTCGTTTAATGGACAGTAGATTGCATCAGTCGGACAAGCGTGACTCTCGCGCTCTTATCCCTCTCTCTCTCTCTCTCTCTGTCTCTCTTACCGGCTCTTATTCTTCTTTTATTTTATCTCATTAGCGAAACTCGCGCCGAGAAGCGACGACGCGCCGTGCGTCGATAAGATGAACGGCGCACCGCTCTCTCTCTTTCTTTCTTTCTCTGCTCTCGTCTTATCCGCGAGCGCACACGAAGCGCGCACCAAAAAGTATTCGCTCACGTTTGCGTATGATCAATTCGAAACGCGCCGACTCGGGCCCTTTGTGAAATGCAGGCCTGCGAGAGCAGCGCAGGGCGTTTCGTCGGGGGTTTCCCCGTACTCTTATAGGTCCCTTATTTAATGGCGTGATTCAGCGCAGGGCACGCCAGAATTCGGGGGCCCAACGAGTTTGCGCGTGCGAAAAAGTAAACGTAAAGCTCAAATCCCCATTAGTTCAGCAAGTAGAAAATTATCAGATAAAAGATTGAGTTAACTGGATCGTAAAATACTGGGCTCAAGAACACCGTGATTTCAACAGATGTAATCTACGGTCCATTAAAATCCACGATATTAAGTTTTTATACCATTTCTTTATACTATTTAATCTTTTAGATTGTTTTCCTTTAATTCGAAATTGCAGTAAATGCTAATTATTCTGATTCCAACAGATATTTTTCATTATACCTTTAATGTCACATACTTTTTTTAGTTAAAATTTCATACCCGTTTTTAAAAGAAACAGCTGATTACGATTACATACATAATATATAATTAGCTCTCTGATAATTTATAGAATTTATAGAAATACTAAAAATTAACGTGACACTTCAATTACATTGCGCCAGTGATCTCCATGGTACATTGGTCCATTCTTTCCTCTCTTTTTCGAGAATTTGTCAATCAAATTGCGGCAGCGGTACAAGAATCATGAATTAGAAACGGAGCGCGAGACATTACAACCACGAACACGTGTCGCGCCACGGGGACATCGTCTGACCGCCGCGGGTGTCGCGACGTCTTTACCTGCGACTTTCTCACACCGCCGTGCGACTCGCCGAGGCATCACCGGGCGTGGAAATTAATAGTCCGATACAACAGCCATAATTCAAAACACCTCAAGTGTCAACCTGAATTAATAGTCGGCTACGCGCAGCTGCGACGGAGCCGTGGCCGAACTCTGCGCTCGAGAGTTGGCGAAAGCCACCCTACAAATCTCCTTCCCCATCTCCCTTTCCTCCTCCGGAGGCGCCCCGGAGGATTAATCCGTTCGACAAAAGCGCGATGTAGACCACCATATCTCGCGCGGCCACGGGGTTGTGCGAAACCCGCGCTGCTCCTCGTTGAAATTAGAACCGATGCGGTAATAATTAAAGCGGGACAGTAACTTATGCACTCCTCGCGACGAGGCGCGCGAAAGGGGACGGTGGTAGAAATAGTGCCGCGGGAACCTGCGCACGGTGCGCGACTCGCGAGGAGATCGGGCCTCGATACGATGCGGTTGACCGTGACCTACGCCATGCTCACTTCCATCACCTCCCCCCCGACCCCTCCCCCACCCGTGAGATATCGGCCCTCGCTAGAACACGCTCACGTCTATTTAAGCTGGCACGGCCGATCGAATGAAACGTATGTGTACAGGAATTTAATGCACTCTTTGTCGCCTTGTCCCGATTTCGCGCATTCTGTTTCGTTGGAAACAGTAGCGTCAACCGAAATTCAAAGGTAGCACAGCCGAAAGCGGAATGGAAAATTTTTGAGAGCCCGAGTGCTCCTCCCCCCTTCCCCCGAGGCATTTTCAAACGAATCTGGTTATAATTTATCTCGATAGTTAAATATGATTAGATCTCTACACGATTGGTAGCATTTGACAGCGCTAATGATCTTTCTTGCTCCCAGAATCGAAATTATCCCAAGGCCAGTCGTCAGTGAGCATGATCGCGGTGGAACGTACTAAATGTTTCGTACGCGACAGTTACGATCCTGAGGCTAAAAACATTCGGGATAACAATTATTTTCGAATTAATATCGTCTGTCATAATCTTCCGAATTATAAAAGAACTTTGAAGCACATTCAGAAATGATTAATTTTAGAATCTACAGTATTTACCGAGTGCTGTAAGATAAAAATGACAAAGTCGCTTCATCTCGAAGTTGTCATTAAATATGTTCTTTTACTCACAATATATATTTTTTTTATTGAATACTATAGTTATAAGAAACTTTAATCTACTCGGATCTAAAAAATTACATTTAATTTATATATAATTGACTAGCTCTAGCAAATTTCCATTGCATTAATTATACAGTGAATAATTAAGCTGAAGCAAATGATAGAAATATGTAGATTATTCCAAATGACAATTATTAACAGATAAATTCTTGAATTCCTCGTAATTCATCATCTCCGACATTGCATGTCGGCCTCAATGAATACAAATTTTTATACGACGCAAAATTCCTCTGTAAATGTCGCATTCGCTAAAAGCCGATGGACCGATTCAAACCACACAACCCACAAAACCGCAAGATCGGAAAGTTCAAGATATTTCGAACATTTCTGTCGCACGCTACCAACCTGGTACACGCGATATTCAGGCGCTGGTGTCTAACTTTAATCCCGAAGGTATGACTCGGCGACGGACGGTTAACACGCGCAACAGAATTCTAATTAATTCAAGACAGGGCAGTTCGTAAGCCAAACGAAATTTATGTTGCGAAACAATATAAAGAGATTAGGGAACGCCAAAGCCGAACACTATGGTGACTAAAGGCCGGCGCGTACACGTAAATCTCATTTCCTTTATTGAATTTAAGATTAAGAAACTTACCCGACTCTGTAATCCGTGCAAGACGGCGGAGGGTTCCAAACGGTGCTGTGGCACAGCATCCAGTCGCACCAGATCTGCAAAAACAAATGTGAGAACATAGTAAAGTTTATATCCCGTCAACACAGACAGAGTCAAATCAAAATGTCAATGCCGATACACAGATAATCCTTTTAATTAAATTTCTAACAATTAACTTTCCGAAACATTTCGATCTTGATCTATACTCAAATGTGAGAAATAATGACAACTTGATGTTAAAAGAAAATGCGACAGTATTTAAAAAAATTATTTCTTAATATAAAAAAGACTTTGCGCCGAAAAGAATAACATCGCAAAAGACTATAAACGCTATTAATAAAACATTTACACAATAGTTATGTAAGAAGAACCAAACTAAATTTCTAACTCTATTTCAAATCGAAAACGTTCTCGGATTATTCTCTTCTAAATATAAAAGACTCTTGTTTGAAGAAGACACTTTTTCTTAGATTTTTATTTCCGCCATTTTACAGCCTTATCAAGTTTTTAACTGTCAGAGTACGTGCGAAAGTGTCTTGCTATTTATAGACACTCCTGCGAGACGCTTTTTTCATCGAGCACGTCCATCCATCCTCATAAAATGAAACATATTC
>VBVQ01000915.1:0-43927 GCA_011636635.1 Tetramorium simillimum | reverse complement strand
GCATTTAGTAACGCAATTTTTGAAACATTTAATTATTATTCCCAAATTCAATAATAATAACAAAACATTTGACAATTATGATTTTACTTCATTTTTTATAACATTTTTTTATCATAATGACCTATATATTTAATTGAAACTATTTCACTAAGGTTCTGGTAACTTTTATGAAGACTGGATTATTATAACCAATTATAATCAATCTTTTTTTTCAGTGTATTTTTCAACTGGATTTTTCTATATTTCGATAACATTGCTCATTATATTATAAAGTTCTAAACTGCAATAAGAGATACAATATATATAATCACTAAATTTCTTATTTCTTGATTTAGAATCAAAATTTATAAAGGCACTCTAAGACTTTGCTCTGCGGTATGTTACGAGCGCGATAACGCGCAAACTTGAAAAATCATACAGAGTCTCTGAAATGTTTCGCTGGGAAATAAAGAGTTAACACGAAGTTATTATGTCGTAGTGGTTTTCGCGAAAAGTAATTTTTCCCTTCTTTTGAATGTTCCGAAGCAGTTATGGCACATCGCCTTAATTTAATTTACTTGACTTACACCACATATTCCCCGAGGCTGTACGCTACCCCGGGAGTGTCTTACAGCATTCTGAGAGCAAATAACACGAAGTTACAAGCGAATAGAAACTAGTGAATTTGCTTGATTGCATGCAAATCAGGAGAGTGACAAAAATAGCCGTTTAAATCGAGTCGCTTTTAACTCAATCGTTCGTTAAAGTTATTTTAATTACAATTATTGCAGAGAAATGCAAACGCAAGAACGGGACGACAATAGAGTAACGATAAAGTTGATTCTAGCGCTTCATAAACTCCTCCGACGGGAATCGGTGTCTAATTAAAAAAAAGAAAAGACTCAGATCTTCTGGAAAGAGATGGCTTTAACGAGATCCAATTTTCGCATACCACAAAATACATCAGTTAGTGGATAAACTACTTTATAAATTTAAAATTCAGTTCCATGATGCAAAAGCGAGAAAAAAACTTCCGTTAAAAAAATGATCACTAAAAGGAAAAAGTCAATTTCTATGCATAAAATTTTATTAAAAAATTTTTATTTTAAAAATAATCAATAAAAAAAAGTCAATTTACTTGTAATTCATATAATTCCATGAAAATCACATCTTTATAATCTCTCCAGATGAATTAAGGGAAAGAAATTATTTATATTTATATATATGATTCTTTTTTTTTCCTTTTTTAAGATTTATTAGAAAAAAGAATCTCATCGCTATTTCTAATTATCTCCGAAAATATAAAGCTTGCAACGTTTTACGCAAACTATCCCATATAATATAAAATATAATTTGTGTTTCGCATAATATTATAAATTCCAAGGTGAAAAATGCACCATATTTATAATCGAGTTCCAGCTTCTTTATTTTTCTAATTACTATACATCAATTAAATCTCTCTTTTCCATTCTTGCGATCATTAGTCCTGTTTCAATTCTTTTCTCTTTCTTTGTGGCAAAAGCCGAAAGTAATCCTCAAAGTAGCCGAAGTAAAAAATAAATTGTGAAATCAAAGAAAAAAGGGCTTACTGTCGAGGGTGAGTCAACGAAAGAAGCAGAGATTTCCAACGAGAAGGATAAAGAAGGATGAAGAACGGACGTGATAAGAACGGAGTAACTGAACATCGAATTTCGGCTTTTCCAATCCATTGTTATACATCTCAATCTATTTGTGTTGACAGTGTGTCTGCGCGTTTTCGGAGGCACGTGCGCTTGTTCCGGCCGTGAAGAGGATGTGTTCGACATTCTGAAGAGCAATGCTCTTTGAAATCAAGTACCGGGGTTAAGAATGCTTGTGTGAAACGGACTTGATTGACATACGGCTTCGATTGCTGTTCTTTCTGCCATATGAATCGTCCTTTTGCGTTCATTTTACGTGACAAATTTGATGGTGTATAATTGTCTGTATGTTTGTGAGATGAGTATATTGAGAAAGGCATATTGTTAAAAATATAATGATTTTTTAAAATAAGAATTGCAATTAATATAGTATATTATATCATATTATAATATACTATATTATATTATCATACTTTTTAATATACTATAATTGGTGAATTTGTTTTTTTATTTGATAATATAATTGAATATACTTTTAATTGTTCAATAAAATATAGCTATTTTGACAAAAATATGAAATCACTCATTTCTTTCTCTGAAATGTAAAATTAATTTATTCCATATAAATTTTTACATTTTATAATTATTATTTACTTCATCATTCTATCGAATAAATAATTATTTTGTAAATAATTATATATTAAGAAATATACACCCATTTAAATTACAAGACAAGAGACTTCAAAGTATAAATTTTAAATATATATTAATATTATTTTTATTTAATTACATTTAAAGGGAAAATTAATTTTCTACAATAAAATTTAATTTCCAGATTCATATATATATTATGTGTGTGTGTGTATATACATATATATAACTTCTTTATATGTCGTTTTGTGATTAACGCTTAATGTTACAATAAGTTTTGCAGCACACATGTCTGTAAATCAGTTTGCCTGTAAATTGCGCAGCAACAGATGTATCGAAAAATGAGATATGAATTTTTTTTCCCTTTCAATCATTGGACAGTTCATTAACGAGGAACGTGCCGCACATGTGCTGCCACATACGATTAACAAGTTCACGGGTAGCGCAACATCTTTTTTTTTCGAAATGTAGAAGTTACCTCAAGAGAAAAAAATCGCGGGTAATTTATCGATATCACGGCACGTGAGTAATTAAACTCATTAAAACCTTTTTATTTGGAGACTGTAACGAATTTCTGTAATTTCTCGTTCAGGGATAGCTGCCCTCAATACGTTCGAGAGATATTGCCTCGTATTCTGCGCGTTCGCCGCCAGTGAATATTGCTGGTTAGCGAAAACCACAAGTATGATAAACCAGATTGTTACCCAACCTGCACCGTCGAAAATACATTGTTCGCTTCGAATATACTGTTTTAATACGTCGTTTATTTAATTAATAAATTCCACAAAATCCAAAAAGCTTATATTTTCATCATATTTTGTACTTCGCGTAAAATATACCTTTTCAAAAATAATCGTATTAACAATTTAATATCTCAAAATATTATTGTTTCAATATTATTTATATATTGTTTATACTGCATATACTGTTTCTTTATTTAATAAATAGTGCAAACTTGAAAAATTTATATTCTTCTAAATGCTTATTTTGTAAAAATTCAATACTTTTGAAGATTATATCATTAAAAATTTAATTTCTCGAGAATTGAAATATTTTGATTTAAAAAAATAAACATCTAAACTCTGGGATATTTAAATTTTTAAATTTCTCGACTCTGAACTTGATTCACCCTCGTGAACCTGGCACCCCCATCACTGAAAAAAATTTAACTACACAGTATAAGTAATTGCTAATTAAGTGCTCTAATCCCGAATTTTGTGCTTCTTTCAGTTCGCAGGAAATTAATATCAAAGATGGGGGTGCTGCTTTCACATTAAGCCAGCTAATATTCAAAATTAATCGCATAATTGTAAGCATTATATACTTATTCTTTTAATTAAATTTTTTCATATTTCTCTTTTTTTCCTTGTTTTAACATCGATTTCATTCAATTCAATCTCGTCACCGTTTAACAAAATTTTCAATGTTTCATCTTTTTACTAACTTCTTGGAAAGCAAAGGTACATGATCGATTTCTTAAACTGATATTTCAAGTAATCTGTCACATATTGTGAGCTTTATAAGCTAAGCTAAATTTTTATATAATATTATAATTATCTATAAGATATGCTTTAAATCGAGAACGAACATGTCAACCATGTAGAAAGAAATAATTGTCAATTACTGAATAGGGCTATTTAATTATTTATGACTATTACTTATTATTCTTAAGTAGACGCACTTTAGGAACGATGAGAAAATCGATTTCAGCATTGATATCCCCTGCTTATAATAGCTATAGCTATAATTTATAACACGGCTGAACGTGTTCTGAAATTTCCTATATTCAAAGCAGTTCCTACACTTTTATTGTGACCTGGAAGAAACGCAATTCGTGAATCCTCGCCCATTATTCTGCTATTATGAACGGGCAGATTGATAGCAAAGAAAATACATCTCAGGCGCAGCTCGTAAGTTAAAAGGGATCTTCAAGAAAGGAAGACCCTTGAAAAAGACGTTTCTAACGCAGTAACCACCATTGTTATACGTGTACAAACGATATCTGTAGCAAGATAACTTATCTAGCAGTCACGATACTTATATACGCGCTCCACAGTTTTATCTCCCATTTAATTCATTTTTGTATGTTATAAGGATAAGAGAAATTGTTCCATAAGTAAAATCATATTCGAATATCATGGACATGCGCGGTGTTAAGATAATTTGTATCCTAACGTTGTATTAAAGTGTTAATTCTTAAAAATACGGAGTTCTCAAAAAGTACCATTCTTGGTGCTTGAGCATGAGATCACGATCGTACGATAAACTGGCGCCAATTCCATCAACCGGAATGGACTGCTGCCAGGAGAAATTTAACGAACGAGCACTTGACGGTTTCTATTGCTCTTTTACTCGTCGGTGGAGATTACGATCACGCATAAAAATGCATTCTTTCATGAATTTTATCTGTAAATATTTAAATCGTAAAGTATACCGTATAGCGGAAATATCTCCACTAAAGTAGATGCGACAATGAATATATAAAGCATTACTATATATTATTAACAGTCTTACAACTGCATATATATCATACATTAATACATCTTATCTCAATTCGCGATAGCTGCTAATGAGAAATATCTAATCGCGCTGTAGTAAAAACGTGCAATGACTGAATCTCAGCCTCTTATGTTTTTCATATATCTTGATCTTCAGCGATTTTATTTGCGAGTAAAAACTAGTCTCAACAAAAAAAAGGTATGTTTTGCATTTATTTATTTATTTTTAATAAGAAAAGAAACTTGAATAATTTTAAAAAGTTTAGAAAACTGAAGTAGTTAAATAGAGAATTTCCATCATTGAGATATTCATTGAAGCAAGTAATTGAAGAATTTATATTTTAATGTGTTATATCTTAATTCGCTAAGAAAGCGATATTCGCACTAAGCAACTGTGTTATAATATAAAAGACGAAGACGTGTCATGTTCTTCACGTATAAGAGCCTCTCTAATAATACTCGAAGACCCAAATGTGTCTCTCTTGTGCGTCACTTGGCAACGGTTTGCCGTCCTTGTCGTCCATTGCGATGCCCGATTTTGCGAACGTCTCGTACGCGCTTCCCTTCGTCGTCGGAACGGAGAGAAGATTGGCAGCTGCGTATTGTTCGTGCCGCGAGCTTCATCAGCCGGAAAAGCTATTTCCCGATCAGATCCGCCAATGGCCGAATATCGACCGTTGAAAAGCCAGCCGCGTTCATGGGTGCGCGCGCGTTACGAGAGGGCCCTTCATTTTCCTTCTCGTCCTCGACGATCGACAGGCGCGATTTGACGTGTCCTGTGACAGCCACGGGACAAGAACCTTCGCTTAATAAGCAGTGACCTTCTACTCATGAAACTTGGGGACACGTCTAATAAACGTGCTATCCACGTAAAGATTAATCCTCGGATTACGAAGGATTTCAAAAATGGTGGTATAACTATCCGCAAGAACCAGAAGATTGCAAAAGGAGGATTAATAGCGAGCCATTTTTGCAAGTAATAATGCAAAAGAAAAATTATATAACATTGTAAAAGAAATATGCAATGTTCTATTTAACTTCTGATTTTGTGAATTTTAATCTTTCCTCATATCTTTAAATTTCTTGAAAACTTTGATATCCCTTTAATGGATATTTTCACTCTGGCTGATTTAATTATTTAACTCAAAGTTTAACTTAATTTATATTTATATCTGTGTAGTTTTTTCTTCTTTTCTTTTAGCTAAAATGAGATATTGTTATTACTAGTCTAACTCTAGATTAAATAGAATGACTACAGGGATAACTGTTCATTTTGAATGCGGCATAAGATTCAAGGACCTTCTCGCAAGACGAGTTGGAGAACAGCCAGAGTAGTAAAATATTTGAGAGCACGTACCAACCGGTCGTTGCTCGAAGAGAATTGGCAGTCTATTGTCGAATGATGTATGTATGCAGATTTCAATCGGAAAAGCTATTTCCCGATCATATTCCCTGGCGTCTTCTAAAACGAATATGTACAAAACTATATATATAACATGTAGTCTGCACCATTAAATTACTCCGTGGATGAGTTTCGAAAGTTTAGGACGTACAACAAAGAGCCCTAAACGGATTCTTCGATAAAAAGTCACAACCTGTCCTCATCCCCCCGTGGATTCCAGTCTAAATCTATCTAATCGATCGAACGACCGGAGAAAATTGGCAGATCATCACGAACTTTTGTCGAAAGAGCTTTCTTCTAGATCAATATTCTTCGACGCGACTAAATTCTCACTATACGTCTCTTCGGTTAATCTGAAGTCAAGTTTTTCTTAAAAATAGAATGAAGACCGGATGCCTGTGAGAAGCGTTAAAAAGGAAGTTTAGTTTGTGCGAAATAAAGTATATCAAAGGCAAGCACACGAGACTGAATTCCTCGTTCTTTTTTTAGGTAAGTCTATTCCCACGTTGCAGCTCGGTCGTCAGATATCCGACAAATCCATCTCTCAACCCAACCTGGAATGTAAGCTTAATCGAGTTTGCGTCTCAAAGCCCGTGTTAAGCTTGATATATATTAGTCGAGCTCCCCAGAGCGAATCGTCGAATATCGAAAATGACAATGAAATTCAAGCATCTTGTCCACCACTCGAATCACGGTAAACAAAAGTGTAAGTTATATTTAAATGATTGTAACTTTTTTTTTCATTGCAATCGATTACGGAGAGCCCAAGTCCGCTATGATATTAAGAAAGTAAGGACATCGCTAAAATAATCAACCGAGCGAATGTCAGACGTGGCATTGCTTATCCAATTACTCGTATTTGGACAAACAATAACGCATTTAACGTTTGCGTCGAAGCCTTTCAGGGGGCACTATTGTGCCGAAAGAACGGCTATGTACGTACACCCTGTGATGAAGGCAAACAATGTCTGTAATATTCAGGTCAACGTTCCCATATCTTTATTCAGCACTTTACGGATATCGATTTCCAGCTCAATGACTAGCGAACAATGATATTTTGCATGCAATTGATAATAGACGCATTTTAAAAAGCGAACTTTTCATTGGATATACAATCGCCTAAGTCAAGAAACGTTTATAAAATTTTTCGCGTTATTTTTCCTATTTATTTCAGAAATAAATGTCTGAAATAAAAGTCAAATAAATGACCAATTATGCGATTAGCTTCGTGATTGAAATGTTCATAATCTCAATAGATACGTTTATTACGTTATTCTATAAATCAAATTTTCTTCTATTAACATTAGATATACATATTTCGACAATTGAATTTTCAAATTCAAAATTCTACAAAGTCAACAAGATTCCAGAGATACGTACAAGTTCAATTTCATTACTAATTCAGTCGCGTTGTGTCTGTACGGATCTCTGTAGGACACTTATGTGTGTAGCGATTCTAGTAGAACTGATACCCGACACTTGAAGTATCGAGCGCTCGTAGCGGATTTGTCGATTTCTATGGACATTCTGTCGCGCGGATACGGATAATATTAATAGCCTTTCACGAATAGTTGTAGCAACAGGCGCGTCAATCTTGCGCGTGTTTCACCGTTGCTCGGGGAACAACAAATAATGTTCGCGCATGAGATCGTTCTCTTTTGGACGAGATATCAATCCATCGGTAGTCTCATAAAATAAATGAAATCAATATCGTTGCCCAACCGTGCGTTTCTGTTATTCTCTCACGGATCATATATGCCGCCGCATTCATGCGATATGCGTCAAATATCAAATATTCGACGTGCAAATTATTTTGCGATGTGGGGGTTTACGCGTGACCATGCAGGAAAACATGCCACGGATTTCCGGTATGCGACTGGATATTTATCTAACAAGATTTATATTTGTTTAACATTAATCGAGATCCTCGCGGTGATTTGATCGCGTCAGAGAGACGCAACATGCACGTGTCCCTACTTGGTTTACTCGAAAACTAGTAGATATTGCTTCGGAGATATTGCTATATAGGAGAAATACGTATTTCGATAGGTAGTATGTACTATTTGTGTCGCCCGTAGCGATAAACACCACATAAAATACGAGATACGTAACATTTCACGTCCAAGTTCTCGTCAACAGCGGGCAAAAAAATACAGCATAATACACAAATATAATATGCAACAATATGCAACAATGTATTATTTTTCACATTTTCAGTTATCTTTTATTTATAGATTTATCTCAATTTTATGCATAGCGCAAGTCACTGGTTAACGCAATACTTTTTAGACAAATCAAGTTTAACCGATTACTTATTTTGCCTACATAGCACATAAAGCATAATTTTGTTTTAAACTTCAATTAATAATGATAATAATCAACGTAAATGTAGACAATGTAACGTAAACAACGTGATATACAGATCGCAAAAGTCTATTTGGCAATAATTAACGTCATAGTGATCGAGGAATTGAGCGCAAGTAGTAACCGACCGATACGAGTAGGATTGATCACTAGACTCGCGCAGTAGTTACGGTCGCGTTGTGGGCAGCCTCCAAATGGCAAATCAGTTCATTTACGCAGTCACATGCACTGCCGTGCATTCAGCTCAGCTTGGAATATTACGATGAATATGTCGCGATTTTAATACCGGGATTTTGCCCGTTTATTTGCGTTACGAACGCGTGTACTTGAAATACCTTTAATATTTTCCATGTAAAAAAAGTTCTATCTTGCATCTGCATTATTGAATATCTTTAACGAAAGAAAAAAATTTTACCAAATTAAATATTGAAATTATCTCAATATAAAATTACGCGACTCATACATATATAAAGTGATATTATAGTCATAAGACATCTGTTTAAATAATTGTTAAGAGAAATTGCGCCATTTAAAATGCAGGCTATGAATATAAAAAAACGTTATTATGTCTTAATGCAATGAACGCTAAGTGTATCAATATGTAAGAGGGAACAAGAGGACACAGTTTCGAAAACTCTCGCAGTCTACAATTTCGAGCCAAGGGCGACTTAAACGATGTCTGTACGAGGCATTTTAAATTTACAAGTAAAAAGGAGCTGCAATAAAACCACAGAATGGCCACATAAGCAGAGGCGCGTATAAACCCAGTTTCGCGCGGAAACTCGTAAATAACGTACGATGGTAATCTAGTGCCAACTCTAATGTCATCTTTTATGGTGAAGACGTTCTAGGCTTTCTGCATAATCAAAAAAAATTGTGGCTACATCTAAAATAAAATAGATACTTTTTTTAATTATAAGAAAGATACTAACAAAATTGTAGAAAATTATTTTACGTAATAATATTCCAGCATAAAGAAACAAATGACTAAAGCATTATAACGCGAGAACATTAATAATAGATAATAATAAATAAGTAACGTTTTATGTGATAATTAAATCAAATTAAAATATCAACATTATGTTCCCGCATTTTCGAATTTAACTCAGCAATATGATATCGCAACACGATCACATGATTGAACGAGGTAAACGTACGATTGAAAAACAAAACGTAATTAGCCAACAATCGACTGAAAGTACGTATTACCGTGCGGATTATGTCGGCTGCAAGTACAATCGATTAATTCACCTTGTCTACGAACAACGGAGGAAAACGCGAGTTGTATTATATATCACTTTTAGTTGGCGATTTCTAATCCGATTAAAGTCCACCGCCACGTCCTCCGATGTAGCACGTTGGTCGGAAAATTTCGCAAATTGGTTTTCGACTAGACAAAGAGAGAGAGAGAGAGAGAGAGAGAGAGAGAGAGAGAGAGAGAGAGAGCAGTTACTGAGCCATGACAAATTTACATATCATTTCGACATATCAACGAGATACTTAAATGTACGCCGCTATTAAACGACAATTATGATGAGATTATATGTGAGAATGAGTTCACTAACTTCATACTAATACAATGAGAGAATATAACTCGAAAATATAAAATTGTATAAAGTATATAACGTAACTGAGGATAAAAAATTGAAATTTTATAATTGGACTCCCGATGCATGATCGGATTTTTAACCTGGTCGAAAACAATGCATAATTAAATTACAATATAAACATTCATTGAAAATATTTATTATATTAAAAAATATATTTATTTATAAATATTTATTATACAAAATATTTCAAATGTATTTTATCTTTAATATATTAGTATTTCTTCAATACTCAATAAGCTTTATGAGTGATAAGAATAGAATAAAATAGAAGTGCACGTATGAATATCCATAAAGATGACTGTCAAACAAATGCAGAGAATTATACACATATTGTATAACGTATATAATTATTCTGTTTGATGTATCTGAGAATTTTTAAAAATATACATTGCTTTACATAGAAACCGTGCTGAGATATCGAAGTCCCTAAAATTGCGTCTATTCTTGTATTTATTCTTGAATTTGAATGGAGAAGACCCGCAGATGAGAAATTAGCAAATGTGGAAAATTGGTTTATCTCTACAGCTACAGAAACGGATGAGAATCAAATCCTTACAACGCAGACGATTAGTCTTACATAGGGTGTACTATATAAAATATATCATTCACGTAACGTAAGAAGGTTAGAGAAAAAAATATTTGAGAAGAGAATTTTGTTTTATATTTTATTTTATTTTATGAAAAATAATTTAAAAGATCAAAGAAAATATATTAATGATATTTTATCAACAATTGCTCCAATTATCGTGAATTATTAATTATATTGTGTTATGCAATATCAAATACGATACTTTATTTATTATTCTGACATAATAAAAGCGTTCTATTTGTCACGATTACAAACTGTAACACAATTTTTCTCATCTCGTAATAAATATCATTTAATCATATACTGCGTAACGCGATGCAATTACGAGTAGAATGTTACAGAGTAAAAAAGAGAAAGAGAATTATTAATAAGAGTATATGAAATTCTCCTAATGAGATAGATACGTAATAATTTATCTAAGACGTAAAAAAAATATCTACAACGAAAAATTAATTAAAAAGAAAGAAAGAAAGACAGTATGAAAACAAGAATCTAAAGATCTAAACACTGTTTTGTCGAAAAGAAGTCTTATTTGTCAAAAATATATCACTTTATTTCGAGAAGCTCTGAGAAAATCACGTATTTCATTACGGGGAAGGGAAGGATCGCCGATGAGAAAATGTGGTCTCGCGTTTCGCAAATCTCGAGCGATACAAAAGGAAGCTAGAAGGGAGGGAGAGAAAGAGAGGGAGGGAATAGGCCAGGAAGATTAATGAATTATCTGCCGTGAGAGAACAAACTCAATTTCGTGGGACCACCCGGTATCCAACCAACCCGCGCGTATTCTGGAAATTACGAAGATTTACCGGCGAGCTGTTGCACTTCCACGTGCGGCCACACACGTATCAAGAGCCCCGGAAGTTACTATCCGCTCTCCCCGCATAAAGCTCGGATAAGCACGTATACGCTCACACCGATATAATGGCGAAATCTCGAGAAACCTCTCTCTATTAATTAACGTACGACGCTGTAGTGCCGATGAAAGATTTCCTTCACAAAATCGGGAAATACATATAGATTTAAGTAGAAATAAAATATAGTTATTCGCATTCTTTAATATCAAGAATTATTATCAAGAATTATTAAGAAATTATTATTATTGAAAAATAAGTCTGAATGTTAAAATTTACGTAAACAACTATCTTTTCCTCTCTAATTGTGTATTATTT
This sequence comes from Tetramorium simillimum, assembly GCA_011636635.1. Taxonomy (NCBI): domain Eukaryota; kingdom Metazoa; phylum Arthropoda; class Insecta; order Hymenoptera; family Formicidae; genus Tetramorium; species Tetramorium simillimum. The sequence goes on along the minus strand of VBVQ01000915.1, from coordinate 32,046 downwards.
ATCAGGCGTTAAATTAATCACAAATAGCAATTATATTTTAACTTTAATCGATATTATACTATGATATTATATTATAGGATTTCACGAATTTTTAGTACAAAAAAAGATATAACTGTCAAACGCAACGAATAGAGGCAACAATAACATCACGATTTCCTCGACAATGAAATCGCGCAGGAATTGAAGTTACAATGTTTTTATTTTAAAGAATTTGAAAAAATTCCATTTAACGCAAAATTCATTCATGTGAATTATAAAATCAAATTTCTTTGTATTTTAGCTCGATTCAATATTTCTCGCGGATACGATCATGAATGCAACGATTTTCCCCGTGGCGGATTTCATTATGACTTGCTTTACAGAGACAGGAGAAATAAGTGCTGCTCAGACAGAACGCGATGTAATATTCGCGTTCATAACTACAGATCCCGATCTCGAGACGAAAGTTAAAGAAGTTTATGTGTCACATGAAATTGCAACCGTTCCCGAAGATTAAGAAATAATTGCATTAAGCTCATAATATTAATTTTAAACTCGACGATCCGCAGAATGTACCTTTCTTTTTCATTATCACAGACTTGCAATTTCTTGTTTTGCTTATGTGTATGTGTGTATGTATAAGTGAGATATGCTTAATCTTTCGTGATTTAAATCGTAATTAACTTAAGAATATCTTCCCGCACTTCTGCAAAATTATATTAAGAATAATTTTCGAGAGCTCTTAATCATATTTATTTTACGACGTAATTTTAAGACTTTCCTTTTTAACCAAATTAACATATCATTTTATTCTAATCTCTTTTTGAAAAAGGTTATTTTCTTCCGTTAAAAAAAGAGGGCAAGACGGACGTAGTAAAACGTCAATGAAAAGTCCATTAACGAATCAAGTATTTAGCGCTTGAAATAATCCAACAGGGATTGAATTATTTGGTCACCCGGTGTACATTTTCCAAGATATTCCGAATGCAGTAGGGATCTACCGACACCCTGTTGCTTCCACGCGGAAAAGTGTGCGAGCGCACACGGATACGTTCTCGCGCAAATAACAATGCGGTTTGGCAAATCCCGTCTCCGAAATATTGCATGTGTGAGGCGGCACTCAAAATTACGAGATACCGTACGAATGGACGGTGAAAATACCGTGCAAACTTGCCAATTTCACATTTTTCGAAAATATCTAGACCGTGGCCATAGGCGTTTGTGCCGTTCCTTTGTCTCTCATGTTACGTTCGGTGACGTTTGCTGACTTCTCGAAAACGAAACCAAATTCCAAAAAATAAAAAAAAAATAAAAAATAGAGCAAAAAACAATGAGACATTGGCACGAAATATTCAGAAAAAAATTCGTTGATAAAATAAACGGGAACAAGTATCAAATGCTATTTGATACTCGGAGGAATATAAAATGTACATTTAACGCGACAAAGTATCAGAAGCGACACGCGCATGCAACTATTTCGCGAAAATGAAAGACGTTTCAAAGTGGAATTGATTATGTTGTTTAAGCGATAATAATCATATTTATGTTTTTGGCTCATGGAGTGTATGACACAGCACGGTATATGGTGTCATTTATTTCATCATCTTTTATAAATTGTAAACGATACTAAAACTAATAATTTAATATAAGGACTAAAGAGAACCACGATAATCAACAAATGGATTTTTGTATAATATATTCTATAATGGAATAGACGTATTTTTTTAGTTTTAATCTATTTGTCTGCATTGAATAAATCAAAAGTTAATAAAGATAGGCTACGGTATATAGATTTATGAATCTTTTCTACTTCCGTTTTCAAAGAGCGCGCTGTTAAAACGCTGCCGTCTATTTTAAATGCACTCTACATTTATTCAGCGATGTTACCGCATAAATGCATAATAAAGCATTGTTACCGCCGAACAATTCGCAATGTTTGCTCGCGGGAGAAAAACATCGAACGACTTTCGCGTAATTGCATTCGGCAAACAACGACGACGGTCGCGCGGCCGTCGAGGAAACGGCAAGTTGGCCGATAAATTCAACCCTCGGGGGAAAATGAACGGCATTCATTTTTTAAGACACGAAAATACCGGCTGCGCGTTGTTAAGAAAGACACACGGCCGGGCGAAAGTTCGTGCGATACTCCCACACAAAACACCCACGATTTTTCGTTATTAAAAATAGCCAAGACATGGTTTTTCCCACGTCAACATGATTTCTTTCGCATCATAAAACAGAAAAGTATATATCGCTAAAAATACACGATGAAAAAACACTGCGACATTTATAAAAGGATAAGCTACGCCATAATTATTAAATGCTAATTGTATCTTTATCTCAAAGACAAGAAATAAAATACTTGAAATATTACACTGATGAAAATTATTCTTATTTAATAATGTTATCCTCAAGAATAAAAATATACGAGAATTCTAATAAATTTATTAAATTTCAAAATGATTAAATTTAAGTTTTTCTTTAAACGGTCTTTAATCAAAATTCAAAATAAAATTCCATTTATAATTTTAAATCGTATGATATTTAACACATACTTGGTTGATTTTGCAAATGATTTTTCGTATTATACAATACATTATATTAGAATCTTACAGTTTGGCGTAAATTATAGATCGTCTAAAATGAATATAAAATATCTGAAAAGATAGGATATTTAACACATACTTGGTTGATTTTGCAAATGATTTTTCGTATTATACAATACATTATATTAGAATCTTACAGTTCGGCGTAAATTATAGATCGTCTAAAATGAATATAAAATATCTGAAAAGATAGGATAAACATGTGTATAACATTATAGACAGAATTTTATCCTGAAATCTGACGCAAATTGTAGTTTATTTGATATCATTCTTACGCAACATATTGCAGGAAAACAAAGAATAAAAATATATAAAAGCGTCTTTTTAAACAAAAAAAGAAATTTGTAGTTAATTTTGAATGTGTTTATAAATATAAATATATACATAACTCTTTCTCATATTTTTATTTAGAATAGTAATTTTTGCAACATTTGTACATTATTAACATCGCATCAGAATTTCAAGCGTCGAGAAGCGAGAAATTTAATCCGCATCGAGGAGTATTGTTCAATGAACGTGTAATTGTTCCGAATTGCAGACTGCAAATTTAGCGCAGCCATGGCGTGAAATATCGCGCTCATTAATATCAAATGGTTATCGCGCTACAGAAACGATGATTTGCGCAAGTCAGCGGCAACCATTTCATTCCATTTAATCGTTTTCTCCATTTTTAAATTCTAAGCAAACTTTTTCGCGAAATAATTCTACCTTAAAATTCGGAAAATTATCTACTATCCTCTTACAACACAGCGATACTCTGCAAACAAGAAAGGCTTAATTTATCTGTCCCTTTCCTTTTTTTCTGTCGTTGGCGACTTCTTTCCTGTTGCGGAAATTGAAAGATCTTAAAAACAGAATGAGTACCAGAACGCGACGAGAGACACGTTTCCGTGATATCTCGAATCTCTGCGAAGCGAAGGATTTGCAAGAGATCCGTCATGGAAACGTAAAGTAATTAATTAAATTACTGAGTTAAAATGCATTCGTAGAAAAAAAAAGTAGAGCAAGGAGATATCAATCTTTCTATGATCCGATAACGTTGTAACAATGACGGGAAAAGAACAATTAATGATTATGAAACTTTGTAATAATAAAATATAATTTCTAGAATACGTTTGTATTATGTCGCTTTCGCAGAATGCACGTGTATTTACGTACATTCTCGGATAAGCGTGGAACTTCATAGAAAAAATTTTAATGATAAACGCGTCCAGAGATTTTAATTCGCCGTCGAATATTTTGTCGTATAAACAAGAACCGTTTACCTTCCGACATTATTACTAACATTTCTCATAAAAATGCGCGGACGAGCGAACATCTCATATTTTCCGAGCAACCCCCGAAGCGCAACAAGTATATTGACTATCGATTGCAGCTTCCCTAGAATGCGCAGGGGGTGTTAAACGCCCAGCACGGAATTTACACGCTCGACTGGATTGTCGTGAAAAGAAATTCGCATAAGAAATAGGCAGGGATATAAAAAAAAAAACTCTTCCACCCACCCTTTCCGCCCTTACGACTCACACATTTCATTTCTTGAAAATACCCGCGCGAAAAATACGAAAATAATATAAAAACCATGCTCGGGATTTGCGACATATCAGTTGCTAGCCCGTAATTAACACGTCATCGTTAATTGTTGTTTCTTCACCAGATGTAGAGCGAACATTTAAATATGGTAAATTTCAGAAGAATTTTAATTATTGCAAAAACATGCAATTGTGTTGTTTTCGCGAGAGGACTGAATTTTGACAGGCGTATTTTAACTTTCTACAAACTCAATCTTTAAACTAATCAATAACATGTAATTTCCACGTATACGATAAACTCAATCAATCTCAAAAATTAAAAAATTCAATTAGAATAAATTTCTAAAACAGATTTTTTATTAAAAATTAAATAACTGATATATTTGTTAATAATTATTTATGTGTTACAAGTAACATTAACATACTCTTATTTATGTTTTATAAAAAATAAGTATACAACGCTTATATTTTTAATATTTTACATTTCAAACAGATTTAATCGAATTTATTTTCATATTTTGCGAGACACGACTCGATTTCGTGCAATTTAATAACCATTATATTTTTTATTCATTTTTTGTCGATAAATCGGAAAGATGTTTTTCCTCTAAAGTACCCTTCTTCCAATTGCGTTCACTCGAAAAGATTTATTTAACTCTTTCGAACATTATCGGCACTAAGTAAAAGAAAATAAAGCGTTACAATTTTTCGTTTTCTGCAGACTGCTCCGTGAAAATTTCTTTTTGTTATTTTTTTATTTATTTCTCATAAAAGTGATTTTCTTGAATTTCTCAGTGTGAGATTCTGCCAACAAAGATCTTTTAATACCTTTTCATAATCATAAGTAGAAGAAAATTAAAAGAATTTAGTTAAAATAAAAATATATGTATATTTATATTATATATAATTATAAAGTGAACGTTTGATGAAAATTATTTCCTTGCAGTTTAGACAAATGGACCAGTCGGAAATACGAAACTGGTATTCAATTATGCTTGTTACAACACAATGTAAATGTACACATAGTATCGATGGAGCTATAAATTCCGATCGAAACTCAATAATAATCAAATTGCATATTAAATGCGTTCGCAATATATTGCCAATTAAATGCACCAATAAATGACATATTACAAAATCGTGTGCTGATCGTACACTAAATATTAATATATAGAAAAGAAAGTTTAATTTTCTTTAAGAAAAACAATGCAAATTGAATAACAGCTCGATAGAAATATCTTTTTAATTACTAATATTAAATATTTTGAGTTTTAACAATAAAATTTAATCTCTATTGAAGGAAATTGAAGGAAATTCTAGATTAGATATGAAGATATAATATAATGATCCAAAATTTAATTAATAACCTCTTCAAACCAATGGGTAAACCTATTCAAATGAAATATACTATGATGTTAATTTCATATCTGTTCCATAACAGATACGATTTATCTATAGTCAACGGATTCCAAATCGTCAAATATGTGACTGGCATAAATTACCATACCGTTATATTCAATTTAATAATACAGCGATACTAAAATAAATTAATAAGATATTGTAATGTCTTGTATACATTAATCAATTTATCAATATTTTTACTCTGACGACTCGCGAATTTGACCTCAACTCAAAGGCGCCCCCGAAAATAATTAGATGCGATAAGCCGAGAAACGATGATCGTAAACTCCGGCACGAAAGATCAGTGACCATCTGAGCTGCTAATTATAGCGGGCGTCGTTTCACGCGGCGTGGGATCATCGATTAACGTGCAATGATGCACAACGCCCACGTTAGCCAGCAATAATTACGAGCCGCCCTCTGCACGTTACGCGTCACGTGCATTAATCGATCTCCTTGCGACGTAAGGACTTCGTCTCGTCTCGAAGAAAGAAGACACGACACACTCCTCATAAATATTTGAGTGAATGAATCCTAATTAAACGTGTCTCGACCTTAGGGATTAAGATTAAGAAAGATTTGCTGGTTTACTTGGCTCTACAATGTCTTAAGCTAAGACACTCAGACTCCAATAACAGAGAATTATTTGAAAAATTTGTATTCGATTTTTCTCGAAATTATCGAGATAATAACAATATTAATAGTTCTTAATAAAAGTAATTAGGAGAAGAATGAAAAGTTCTCTTGAATTACGAGCGTGAATAAATTACAAAATTCAAGCGAAATATTTTGTAATAAAGTTTTAATTTGACTGCCAGTCTGTTTAATCTGTATTAAGATTTAGAATTGTACGTATTATATATGTATTGAAGATTAAGGAATAATTAATGCAATTTCCTATTATTATGTATATTTCGTAAAATTACGTTAAATAATTATTCATAATTTATATGTCACATTAAATAATATATTATATAATAAACTTTTCAGATTTGCAGATTTGTATAAGTAGTATATTAACATTTGTACATAATTGCTTATTCCCAGGGATCATCACAGTTATTTATAGAAAAAGACATTACAAAGATTTAATCTTAGAATCTTAGAAGTATATTATTAATATTCCTGGAGATACTTAAACATAGAGGATTAGGAGCAAGAGGTTTAATTAAAATTAAAGCTATTTTCAGTATTACGAGGGAAGAAAAAGCCTGGATAAATGGGTAAATGCCGAGTGAAACTTTTACAACGTGTACGTCATGGTTGACGTTAACGTTAATAATAAAATGAGGAAAAGAGACATACACTTCTCATTTTTATTATAATCGCTACAATTATTTTAACAAAATTATGCTCTGACCTCTGACTGAAATTTCCAATAATTATGTATAGTACAGTGATAAACTTTGCGTTATCTAACGAATGCTATTTAAAAGTTTTACGAAGTGTAACATTATACCGGTAATACGATCTTCGATATCTCCTGCCTTAATGAATAATTGATACTTCCAAAAGGAAAAGTCGAACACGTGGATGAAATGCTGAAATACTCTACTACGTAGTGAAAAAGGAAATTCATCCTTATCAATAGTCTCAAGCAGCAATATTAATTTGTCGCTTAATTCTCGCGTTAAATTTGTATCTCGCGGCGGATCTCTCCTCCACTTACGTTAATATCGAACCGCACAATGCGCCGCCAGGTATTATCGGGAACGTGTTACACGGGGTGGTTAGCGATTAGTGAGATAAGGAGCGTAGAAGTGGTCTAGTTCCCGCGTCTCTCTACAGCGCGCGCGGAGGGAGCGAGCAACTTGTGTGCTCTGCAACTTTATTCGCGAACTCGAGTTGCGTTCAACACGCGAGCGCACTGTTGCGACTGCAAACACACGATATTCATCGGAAACATCGTAATTCGTGAACTGCCCGAAAGCACATATATAACATATTAAGCACAGAACATATTCGACCTCTTTATAACACCGAGACGTTTCCTCAAGGGACTCGTCGTTCTTTCCGAAAGTGCCCGCAAGAAAAATGTAAACTCTCCAAACTTGGTAACCCTCCGGCTAAATCAAACAGCCTGCGTTATACTCACGGCGAAGAATCTCTCATTTTTTTTTACCTTTTACTCTGATGGCGATTTTTCCCTATGGAAAAATTCCATCATCTAAATGCAATTTACGTGTTCTAACGAAAACGGCGGGTTTATACCAGAAAAGTATATAAGGCTGCCGGTTAGCTTTAAAATATAAAAAAATGTATAAGTAAAAAATGCTTTATATATATTAAAGTTTATTTATTAAATTATATTTATTAAAAAAATTTTAATAAACGGCGACTCTATTTTATATCAAGGTATGAATTCATATTTCGAATAAACAAAATTAAATTAGCTGTGCACTGGTTTACTTTTAGAATATTATACGTATAAACTGTTATGTTCCAAAATTAAATTTTTTGTTGCATGAACGAATAATTGATGTTTGTCCAAAATCGATTTAAATTTATTTATATCGATTGAAAAGATTGTAAAAAAAGATCATATTATTTATATATGACATTATACTTGACATAAACACGTAATGATTTAATTGTTTAATAAACCATATTTACTTTATTTATGGCAATACATCGTTCAAATAATAATATCTGTTAATATTACGCTCTCTGCAGCGGCCTGATAACCAAATTGCTTTATTCCCTGTATGGCACCTGATAATATTTTCCACATTTCGCTATGGCATTTGATCGCCGTTGGCGGAGACAATTTTCAGGACAGCAATTGCAATCGCGCAATATCTGCTCGTAAATTTAAAACGCGTCCGCACTTTCCGCCTCAGTCGAAGACCGGATTTACGCGTAATATACTACTGCAATCCTGATATTGGCAATCCGGCAACGATAAAGTATAATGACAGTAGTCGTCATCGCTGTATCTGATGAGTCGCTCGAGTACGTGCTTCATGCGCGTTCTATATACCTCGCGCAACACGCGATATTGATATATAACTCCATAACTTCAATGCACGATTTAACAATGCACACGGACGTCTTCCAACGACAGATAATTAACTCAAATAAAAGAGAGAGAGAAAGAGAGAGAGAGAGAGAAGGAATGGCAATATATTTGCTGTATTAAAAATCTTCTGGAGATATATATTTACATAGAATGTATACGTAAATACATACATTTATTTATTAATTACATAATTTATTATTTTTTCATTAATTACATAACAATCATTAATTATATAATTTATAACTGTTACGTAATTAATTGTATAACTAACATATTATTTAGCTGCATCTCTTTACTATAATTTATATAATTAAGTTTGTATGTGTGTGTGCGCGTGCATTTAATTATATAAATTGCGTAATATAAATACATATATACTCGTAGATAAATAATATATATAATATACATAAATAAATTATGTAAATATATATGTGCAATTAACATTTAATTACATTAATTTTTAATTAAATAATATTTGTTAAAAATGATTTGACATCTAGCAAATATTTAAGTAAGATTAACCGTCTTTCGGAATATCTCGTCTATAGGGTAAATGCAAACGTGACGTACGAGTGTCGGTTTTATGTGTATACGAATCCTAAGTAATTCCTATCTTATCGTGTCTTTTATCACAGAAACTCGTGATTAACGTCAACATATCCGCGCGGTAAAAAAGAGCTCATTAAAAATTCTGCGAGCAGCAGCGACTTGCAAAAATTAGAGGTCGACATATCAGCACGATCGACAAAGGTGCAATCATTCATGTAATTGCACAAGTCGTTGAGAATATATTGAGAAAGGCTTTCACGTCGGCTGGACTGCGCGATAAAAGAGAACGATAGAGCACTGTAATTTGATTGTAGAGATAGAGATTGACAGGTACATATAAAGTTAATGATAGGTACAATAGCGTATGTCACTTCTGCCACTTCTGCCAATGATAAAAACAGGCACAAAAGTTTGCTTAATTTTCTATTTTAATCTCTCTCTCTCTTTCTCATTTTCATAAATTTTATAAGATAAAAAAGTTTTTTAAGAAGAACTTCTGAGTCAGCCTGCAATTTGCATTAAGATTAAAATAATAAATCTTAAACAACTATCTTTCATTTTTTTTTTGTTCCTCTTGCGTTATAAAGAATGAAATAAATTTAGACACAAACGGATAACGGACAACGGAAGCGGACACGAAAATTGATTAGATAGGGAAATTTTAAAATAATTTATAAAAGACACACGAAGATGCATAAATAATTAATGTTAACCATCAACCAGAATCTAGAACATCTGCCAGTTCCCAACTAAATCATTGTCGTTAATGATACGAGTTTCGCGCTCGTATATGTATATGTATATGTGTGTGTGTGTGTGTATGTGCGTATGGCTCTGAATATTATAATAGAATTCGCTCAGGCGAGCTCTCATTATGGCGATATCGTTAACGAAAATTCTTTCATAATAATTCAGACAAGAAAACTACTGACGGTAAAAATATCCTACCTATAAAAATGTGATCTCTATTTCACTGATCTCCATTTCTTATCCATTTTTCTTAATCTTCTCGAAATGCAATCGAAAATTTTTTTTTAAATTAATCTCTTATTCAAAATGAAATATATATAATAAATTGTTTTTATTTTAAATAATACGCTAGAGATAAGAAAGATTTTTAATAATGAAAAGGAAGAGAAATCTTTCAAAAGAGTATAATCAAAAGAGTATAATCCCAGAGATTTTATCAGATAAAATAGTTATGTGAAACTGTTAAATAATCGGATTTGTGCCTTAAATAAATTATTTTTATTATGATCAAGCACTGTTATCCGTTTTTCAGCCAAAAACTGCTTGACAGACAATGTGGTTGAAGCATTGTCCTAGTGAAGAATCCATCCATCACCCATTCTACTCCCCGAACTTGGCACTATGTGATTCTTTTTTATTCTCAAAAATCAAAAGTGCGTTGGAGGGTACCAGCTTTAAGACTGTGGAAGCTGTCAAATAAAAATCGTTATATTTGTTGAAAGATCTAAAAGAAACCGATTTAAAGCATCATTTTAAATATTGATGAAATATTCAAATATAAATATGTGGATAAAAAAGGGGAAACATTTTAAAGGGAATAAATATTAAAATATTTAATAAAGAATAAAAATCTATTTGTAGCACAAATCCGATTATTTAATAACCAGATCTTGTGATTCTAGACGTTTAGGATTTATTTTAACTTGTCTCTTTTTTTATACGAGATGTGTATCTTTACTATCGTAGTTCTGTAAAATGCAATAGATTTATCTTATCTTTAATACAACATCCATTTCCTTTCGTAATTGTTACGAGCACGTTTTCTCATCAATAATATAAAAATCCCGGCACTTAAATTTATTTCCTCTATCTCGAATCCATCAGTTGCATCGATCTGGATTCTCGATGCAGCACAAAGCATAGTAAAAGGTAACAAGCCAACAGTTCGCGCCTAGCAACAGGTGGACCGCGGGGTCATCGCGGGGGTTTGCACACATAACGCGGCCCGGGAAATCGATAGTAATTATCCGCTAGCTCCCGCACGTAAATACCTCTGAAGTATACGGACTTCGTTTTCGCATCATGCAAGTCTAATCGAAACGGACATTCTTATGATGAGTTCAACGCAAAGTGAATTGGCAAAATTCTGAATTTTGTCGATATGCTTCTATGGGATATATATCTAAAACATGTTTTTTCATCACGGACCATTAGTGCATTAATGCGTCAATGGCTAGTAAAACAACAACATCTATTTAAAACGTTAGTAAGATAATTTTATTTTCTTTATCGCGAGCTAGATAGTTAAGCATAATAATTAAGTTAAGATATTCCATCTATGTACATTTTCTAACAGACATTATTATCTAATAATTATAGATAATTGTTTTATTAATAAATTTTCTTCGAATTAAGAATAATACATATTTTTAGTACTTTTGCAATATATTATTTGCAATATATTATTATTTTGTGGTACAAAACTATGTTGCTCGAAAAAAATTAAAATTTTTCAGGAGTTTTTAGAAACGCATCAATTTTCATAAGCAAAAAATTTGAAAATTTAATTTTCCATTTTTATGTAACAATTAAAATGAATAACTATATATTTTAATTATATATATATATATTAACTATATATTTTATTTTAAAATTCACATTCTGAACTTTCTATAATTCTTTTCTTTTAAAAATAACTTCAGTATTTTCTTTTGCATCTTTTAAATAGGGGTTGCAATAGGTGTTTCAATTTGAGATCATATTATAATGAGGTGGGTATCTCACGACATGACATTGATATAATGCGCAAAATTATAATTGGGACTGTACCCAGACCACAAGCACACTGATAAAATATTGATCGCCGCCGGTGGGGCTCCGATAAGCAACGCACACCGAAGCCAACGTTATCGATAGCAAAACGTACCCCTCAAAGGCAACGTCGTCTGTAACGCTACTACCGTCATTTCAACCTCCAATCTTGGCTCCCATCCTTCCGGAAAGAAACTGCGAAAAATCACCCTTGAGGATAACCTCGGGTTCCAATCAATCCCTTCGAGAAGAACAGTATATCGAATTTTCCTCTCCGGGAGGGTGTCCGTAATGTCGCGAGCGTTTACCTCGTACTAAGACACTACGCTACTGCCCCGGCAAGAAAAAAAAAAGTAAAAAGGAAAGATGGAAGGGTCGACATTTTATCGAGGGAAGTGTCTCTGAATAATCTGAATAACTTCCTCATGCAAATTTTTGTGAATAACACGATAGATTGAATAAAATTTTCATCTAGAAAAAAAAATAGTAAATGTTCGTTTTGTATTGATGCACAAGTAATCAATCGATTTATAACCTATTTGTATAACATAGATGAGCAAATAATCTACGTGGTAAATTGAATTTTTTTTTTCAGAAAATTTTTTATCCAGTTTTCAATCGAGAGATTTCGTTATTCCGTTTATCTTGATAGTTTATTTAATTCACAAAGCTCTTTTCCAGCACAAAACAGCTCCGTAAAATATTCACGTGCTTCACGTCGCTATCATTTTGCTAAGAGTTTAATCCTCCGAATTTATGTAGGCGTACGTTCCACTTAGGTCCAACGCGCTCGCTCGATCGATGTGTGCCGGTGCGCCATTTAAATGCAAATCATTTCGCTCTAATGCTCATTCACTTTTTGTCGGCGCGAACGGAAATAGCGGGAAATAAATCATAAAATCGGAAACGCTATGAACGCGAGATTAATTAATTTTCACTGATTTTTTTCGCGGAAGGAACGGACGTGTTACCTCTCGACGATGCACCCTCTCGAGAACCGCCGCGATCGCTTTCGACCTTGTAAAGCGCGCGTGACGCGTGCTTTCGGGTTTATGGAAATTCCGGTGGCCACTTTATCGTGCATGTGATGAGGCCGTGCAAGATATGTTCCCGTGCTAAACTACACTATACCTTCAAAGATCAGGATATGTCGTGTCTTCGTACAGGAAATGTATACAGTTTCGCGCACAAAGGACGAAAGGCGTACCACTAAGGCTCTTCACAAGGATCCACCTACTTTATGCAACAAAGACATCTCCCATTAAAACGAGCTTTAATGATCTGAAGCGTAACTGTAATTACACGAGAAATGTGAAAATATAATTTATTAACAGAGAAGGATCAAAGATAAAGAGAATGAAAACGATACAATCTAGCATATCAACATTTCAAATTGATACGAACAATATATATTAAGTTGATTTTAAAATTACTAGCGAAAGTCATATCCTGTTATTTCCATACTAATTTTAAAATAACGATAAGAAAATAATTTGTAATTAACTTCGCATTAATTTGAAATTATCTTAGAGCAAGGTTCACCCATTAATACAGCTTAAATTTCTCAAAATAATTCACTGCGCCTTGCGCTGTATATAAATATGTGCGAACGCCAGCTGCGCGCAGTAAATAAAATTCGAGCGTGCGGTTGAATTTTCCACAAGGTAATTGCAATGTATTATGACAACGAAGAACGCGACCTCGTTAGAGCCCTAGTTGCGCGAATTAATTTAATTAATCTGACACCAGAACCGCAATCTTCTTAGCATAGAAACCCGACCCATGACTTCCGTACGTATCCTTATATGTACATACATGTATAATTCCTAGCTATGTGCGCAGATAATACGAGGTATATTGAAATAATCTATCTTTCAAAGATGCAATTTCACCAGTTTCACGGCAATATCTTAGTACTAAATCAATCTGTTGATAATGTGCAATTTTTAATTTGAAAAAAAAAATTAAAAGACAAAAATGTCATAATAGAGAACAATGAATCTTACAATTAGTAAATTTTAATGTCACAAGAATCTAAATTCAAACAATATTTACGAATGTTTTCTTTCATACAGAAATGATAACTTCATACAAGATTTTACCGATAATAGTTTCAAAAAACTTATTCTGAAATTAACAAAAATTGTTATATTAAATTGTTATATTAAAAAAAATTCTGAAGATAATATATAATATAATAATATATATAAAAAGATAATATTTCATTGTGAATATAATAATTTTCTATATTATATATGTATATTTTCATAAGGAACACAAAAATAAAAAGAAAAGTAATTTTTTAGGGTGATATTTTTACTATATCATCTCGAAAAATTTGAAAATTACATGTTTTGCTCTGCAAATAAAAAATCTATTTGCATAAGAATATTGCCGAAAGAAATAATTGTCTCGAGTATGTGTTACAATCATATTTCAATTTAAATGCGTTTCTTTTTTCCTCTCTCTCTCTCTCTCTCTCGAAATATATTTAAGAGAGAGAGAGAGAGCTCTCGCAAATCGGGAAGCAACAGCTTGTTCTACAAGCATCGCATCGCATAATGAATATCGTCTTCTTCTCTTTATGAAACGCGGAAGATACTCTCGATGAAGGACCTTTGGACAATAGATTGCTTGCTCCCCTGAGAAAGATGAGGATACTGCAACTAAGGATTATCGCATAATTCTCTGGTCTATCAAAGGCTTTCTTCTAACATATATATTGATTCTATAATCCAGTTTCTATCTTACATAAAAATTATATATAATATAGTTTATAATAATAATTATGCTTTCGTGATATTTGTATAACATCATTTGATGAATGTAGGATAAAATGAAAGACTCGATAAACAAACATCCTCAAATGCGAATATGCAATAGTATAGGAATATTGTCCCCTTTCCTTCTCCCTTCCAAGTATATTAAATGTATAATCACAATAATTATTAATTATGATAGAATACTTATATTACAATACTATACAACATATTTTTATTTAAGTATCCCTTTAAGTATCTTTATTCAGGTAAATAAAAATGGAGTTATTATATCTTTCTAGGACAAATATTGTCAATATCTACGATAAAAGTTCAATTCACCAAAGTAAAGTAAATCGTACAGTAAGTACAACGAGAACGTTTTGATTTATTTTACCCTGCTCTTTTGGATGTAAGCGGAAATTTCTTAAAAGCAAACCGTTTGAAAAACAAGCAGACCGTAATGGCATGTTGAAAGATTTCACGTATATTTTGTACGTAAATCTTCGTGAATCTAAAGCAACGCGGGCGAGAGACGGTTGTCTCGCTAAAACGTCCGTAGCTAAATTCATTGAATCTAATGGAGGTGAACGGAGCATATGTGTATGCGTGTATATGCTGAAAGCTCGGCGCATCCTGGCATTTCCTCGATCTAAAGCATCGACATGTTCTTACTAATTAGGGTATACGACATATAACCGCGGCTGCAATTATGAGCGCAGTAAGCAATATTGCAGTAAACTGTCTTGACAGAGCTTATATTGATCCTTATTCTAAAGACTTGTAAAGATGTTTCCTATTAATATTACGACTATTTTATAATGTGCTAATCAATGTCGATATAATTTTAATTTTCCTTTTGCCACTTTCATTATTTAATTTTGGTTCTAATTTTTATTAAGAACTTTTTTTCCACATTAATACGAATACAATGCGCACATATGATTAATAATTCTAGTATTAATTGTTATGTTCATATTTTTTTAATATGTTATAATTATTTTATTTTAATACTGTTATTTGAAAAAGCAAATCACATGTACTTGTCAAGTTACACATAAAATATTCCATAGATCAAATTATAGCAATATTCAAAATAATAAAATAATAATAAACGATTTATTCTGTAAGAAAAAAACAAAGAAAAAATTCACCGCCTAGTTATTCGATGCTCTGTTATTCCGATGCCTTTTCTCCGTATTTCCTTGTTCTTTTACACTTACGTTACGCTCACTCGTGAAAATACGATCGCGTGCACGCTAATCATCTGTACTTGTCACGATCGCATTTCGAAAAGTAATACGATAATCCACGATGGCACGAGTCCCGCCGAGTATAGAATAGCAAAATGACCGCGCCTACAAAACAATACTTTATTCGCCGCCAAAAACACAATCGAATCATCGTCACCGCGAAATATTTAATTCGCGACAAAATAAACCCATGCTAGATATTCAGTTCCTTACAAATACAAATTTATTTTTAACCATATATCTCACGTCTTTTCGTTACTTAAATCGCTAATTCAGCATGTCATTTTGCGCGCTCATTCACAAATATGAAAATTATAAGTATATTTTGTTTAAATCAGCGAACAATTTAAAGTGCGATGTTGTGATGCACTTGAAGAAGTAAGCATTGTATAATTATTGTAAATACAAGTAAATTACTATTCTCCCATTCGTTTTCTTCTATAAATGAAAAAATTGCGCGAAATATTTATTTATAACAGTAGTTGTTTTAACACGCTTACGATAACTAATCGTAGAAATCAATTAGCCACGCGGACCAACAATTTCTGTTTATTGAGAACGATCACGTTTCACTTCTAGTGCTTCTAGTACTCTTTTGATCATTTCGAAGAATAATAATAATGCGGAGCGACTCATATCACTACCTACTTGCTCGAGCCGTACAGCGCGAATGATAACAAGGTGATCTTGTGCACGACATATTATACTATACATAAAGAAACGTTAAGCATCGGTGTATTTGTTGTGTATATGATTTGTTGTCGCGAACATATGAAATATTTAATTGCTTAAAATCCATTTTAAAGGATTGTAATTTTAACAGAGTAAAAATCTCTCGTGTTATAAAAAATAGACGACAGTGTTAGATCGAGTAAATGTCGATCACTGAAAAATTTTGGCGACATCATTGATTAACTTTGATGTAATAAATTAAAAGGTTAATTTAAAAAATTATTTTAATCTCGATAGTATTTAATAATATTTTCAATTGTAATTAATTTTCAGAATTAATATTGTAGGATACTTGTGAAATAAGATGCACTATTCAGCGATATTTGAAACCGATGCAACAGATAGCTATGGACGCCGCAGCATCCATACGACTGTATCCCTTGCAAGTGCAACAAGTCGCGAGTTCGCGGTAAAACCCAATTGCCGGAGGCAATCTGTACTGTGCTATGTCTCTCGATTGTACTACACGAGCAATAAGTTTCGCGAGATTCTCTCACATTTCTTTGTTTCTTCGCTTGATAAAACCTACGTTGAATATAAGGAAAAAAGAGTAAGCACAAATTTGATCATATTAACCGAAATTGAACTGTAAATTAGTTACAAACTTGTAGGATTTATTTATTATTTTAGAAGTAGCTAAAAGTAATTTTTAAAAACTGATATAAAACTGATAATCTGATATTTTAATAAAATTTTTAAAAATTATTATTTAGTATATTAACTATTATAAATATTTAAAAATAACTTAAAGACAAAATCGTATCATAATTGTACATGAAAATCGCGTAAATCAATATTCCGATTAAGTCGAAAAAACTATTATACTCATCGTTTAAAAGCAAATCAATTCAAACAATTTTTTGATACATTTAATTATAATCACAATAAAAATTTCAAATCGACAAATCACAGTATATTTGCAGCATGGTTGGACGAAATAACCCAATATTTCAATCAAATTGGCATTTTAATTAAACACTAATAAATATTTAGAATAAAATTCGCGCAATGTAGATCAAAGAAATATTTCAATAATTCATATTTTTAAATAAAATATTCCCTTTTAATTATACACAGAAAATTTAAGAATCAAAATATAGTGATAATGCGAAGTTAAATGGAAATCGTTTAATAATTCTTCGTGTCTTGCCGAAATACTGATTGTGAGTGACAAGGCTATGTATTCACTTTCAAATTCTAAGTGCTCTCTCGAATGGAATAAAGCGTTTGACGATGTTTCAAAAAGCTGCACAAAGGTACTCGGATGAAATTTTAATAAACGGCACGTGACTGCGAAGGTAGATTCTGTCACGCACGGGAAACAGAAAATCTCGATAAAACCGTGCTTGTATTCAGAACCTGCTTACCGCTTATTTCATCACATTTGCATAAGCTCGCTAACATTCGCTCGCTTAGCTGAGATTTCATTATCATCGTGATTAACTTTCGGTAACTGAAAGTTGTATATTTCTTTCGAATTTCGATTTCACCCACCCGTTACGAATAATTTTGTACTAAAAAATATATTTCAACAGCCATTAAAACCGCCATTAAAATGTAATAATTAATTCATATTATCGTACAAACTTTTTATAGAGTGCACCATTACTCATATTCGGTAAATTCCAACGAAGAATGCAATCTGAAGAGTAAAAAAACCGCAGCATGTTTTTAATTAATAATTCTAAGTATATACCGCGTAAGTTTCACGATATACGAAGGTCATGAAATTGTTCCGTATTTGATGTTAAGAGCACCATTCTCAACAAGCTTCGGTTCAGCGCGTCGTCTGATTACTCACGGACTGCTACTACTTGAAAGCACACTTATAAAGTCTGCTATTTTCAAATTAAAGTGAGTGTTATATCGAAAATTACGAACAGACAATCGAATTTTTACTACGAACGAATTAATATAAAATTGATTAAAAATATCTGCAACATTCTCATTAATTCTCCCAATTTAATATTATATATTTATATTTTTTTCTAGTATATATATATATATATGTATATATATTTTTTTTGGAAATAAATATACATAGATAGATAGATAAGTAAATATATGATATAATTAGATGAGAAATGTATAATTAATTCATGAATAATGTATGTATGATGAATAATATAATTTAATGCTGACTGCACCGGCGAAAAATATTATAATTATTTGCATTTTTTTCCATAGGTAGTTTCATTCACTTCCACTGCCGTTTAATTAATAATATGCTTGGGAAAAGTGTTGTAACTGCGATCCACACATATATAATTTTACATTTATTTCTTATCTTTTATTTGCTGTTGCGCTAAAAGATAAAAAAAGCTCTTTTAAAAAATTGTAATCTTCAAATTATAATATATTTTTCACCGTTACCGGCATATGTAATAATACAAAATACATGTGTAGATATACCTACATATATTTACGTATCATTTTTGTGTCTATATTTGCGTGTCTGCGCGTATGCGCACAAATATGAAATTTAAATAAGGGAAAAAAAAATCAATGTTGCCCAACAATGCGATACTTTCGATCGAGCGTCGTGATAGCGCGTAGTATACGGAGCACCGGAAGTACTCTCTCTCGCGCGGTTCGCGGGCTGAGGCGTCGAGGCTGAGCCAGTGAACAGTGCCGAATCCGGACTCCCAGGGCATCCGACGATCGATGCCCGGGGCGCGCTGCTATATATAGCCACCCCTGCTCTCTCTCCCTGTCTTTCTGCCTAGGCTGCATCATCGAGCCCGCCGGCGGCGGCGGCGGCGGCCACCTCGCTCGCTCGCTCGTTCGCTCCCTTCGCGGCCTCATCCTTACCCCCCTCAGTTCGGTCGACCGACCTTCTGTGTGCCACAGGTTCTCCCGCGGGCATAGCACCTGACGCACCTCGCAAAACGTTATCCTTACACGAACAAAGACCCATTTCCACGTGATATTATCACGACACTCGCCCGCCTCGCCGTCATCATTGCGGAAGCAGTAGGGTTTAAATCTTTTGAGCTGACGTTAATTAAAAGATTGAAAATAAATTTACGTGTAAATACGTACAGTTTCTGAAAATGCTTAATATATGCGATATTTGAAACAGGTCGTTTTTAAAGGCAGCAAAGATTTTTCAGATTTTTTTATATAAAAAAATTAATATTAAGTTTGCGTTTAAATATATCGGCATTATGACATTCTAGAATTATCGCTGATAATTTTTTCAACATTACGTATTCTCATAACGCAGGAGAAGATTATTCAATCGCAATAAATTATGCTGACGGGAAAAACCAACTGGAGTTAATCCGTTAATGTGCCAGAAGGAAAAACGGGGATCTAAATATTTCGATGGAAGGAGCACAGAGAGTCGGCAACTTTGTTTTCTTATAATTTTGAAACACTACGCTCCGAGAAAGAGAGAATACATGATAGAACATAAAATAAATATAATACAAAATAACCTCGCGCGTAACGATGCGAAATTACAATTGCTACTTTAGTTACCGCTCCAATGGTAATTAATATAACTGATAATTATCTGCAAACACTCTCGACGTGATGCAATTATCACGCGAAAAGCCAAAACGACAAGGATATCAACGCCATTATATCAACGCCATTTCCAATTCGCTATTAAAGCAGAGAAATGAAAATGGATAATACGTTAACGCTATTACACATGTGACGAAAGTTTTATGCTTATTATCCCATTTATATTTTTCAGAATTATACTTTTTCATGAAAATAAAATACATATCTCGCGTCCTTTACAACGGCATCTTAAATCCGAATTCGCGAAATCACATTTGCGTTTACACCCACGGCACACGCGGCTCGCACGTATGGCTCACGAAGTCGTGAAAATTGCGATGATGCCCGCTTCAGCTTTGTTTCACGGCGAAACTCGGCAAAAGTCCGGGCCAGCGCAGCGGCGCGAATGGAATCCACGTTTAATGCCGACATATCCGAGCCTATTCGCCACCCCGAGACGATATTTTTCCAGATATTTTATTTACCCTATTTTATTAAAACATATACCGATCTCTATAGAGAAAACTCTCTCTATTGTCTCTCGCATTCTCTCCCCCCCCCCGTCTACCCCCTTCCGGCGTGAAATGAGTGCTTCAATGTCGCACTCCGAAATGAATTTCATTCCCGATTTTCATCAAAGCCGTCATCGGTTGACGTGGCGCGATGAGATAGATCTGGATTTGAATCTATGTGTGTTGCGCGGCATAAAACGACCGATTCTTCCACAACAAAAATCTTGGAGTGGCAATATTCTCCGCAAGCAATTGTACGCAAAGAGCGTTTAACGAGGTAAAATGAAAAAAAAAATCCTATTCCTGATTTGTATTTTTGAAGAACTTGAGGGGGATTTCAATTTGCGAATCTACGGAATGAAATATTTAATACAACGTGTTAAAGGATCCTCGGAAGGTATAGCTATCCTATAAAATTTCAATTGATAAGGATCGATGTGATCTCGATTGATGCGGATAATAGCGCGAAACTTTTGATACGCTTTATACACCGTGCTAGAACGATGCATACGGGAAGTGCTGACAATAACCGGCGACGGATGCGAAAATTTCAAAGCGGTGCTTTTTCATTCATCCGGTGGCCTGGAATATATCATGGTAACCTGAACAGACGTTACTTCGTGATGCAAACGCAAATCCATCGGCCGCCTCGCGCACGCGTTTTGCACAGAAGAGAGCAACAGCGTGAGACCGGGTCAGATGCAACAGGGGCGTGCTGTAAACGTACGTCCGGAGCTGTTGAAGTGAAGCGTCATTTATTTCCTTTCGAGAAATTAAGACGTTCGACAAAAATAATTTAATATCACCCCCGCGTTAACCATGTAAATATTCTTTCTTCAAATACGACGATGAAATTAAAAATTAATTCGATTTCATCAAATTTCTGTTGTGGACAGACATTGGAATAAAATCAGAGAGAGAAGCTGTTCATTTAAAATTAATTCAAATGTAATTCCTTATACAAAATAAACACGGTATATTTATTCACTGATTTATTCGCAGATTTAAACGCTGTATTTGTTCTTTTATATCGCGACTTCATTTTATTCTGAAATCTGCATCGACGAAAACATCCTGAATGTCTCGATGTATAAATAGTCTCGCAATAATATACATATTTCGGCAAATATATATTGACAACACGGCGGAAATAACGGCAAATCCGCAATCGATGACGTTGAATTATTCGCGGCGCATTAAATGAACAATGTTAGTAATTCGTTGTCTCAAATGGCGTTATTCATGCGCGATGAAACGACGGTTGCTGTTGCGCGCGATTCGATGTCGATTTCCCGGATCATTAGACTCGCTGTGTCGCGGCTTCCGAGACCCTTCCGAGACGAGCGCCGCCGCTCGAGATAGTGCGACCGGGACACTAATTAGTATGCCAACGCCGCTGAATCTCCAAGGTAAAATCCATTATGATTGCCTGGAAACCGGATTTAGGGCTAAGCTGGCCTTCCTTCCTCTCGCGCGTGTACGTTTGAGACACGTCAAAACACAATATCCCTACGTCCAACTCTTAACGAAGAGCAAAGAAAAATTCTTAATTACTTCCGGAGAAGTTTTTCGAGTAAAGTTTTGTCAGTTGGTTCTCCCCTATAAAAGTTAACGTAGTCGATAATTGCGCTGGCATAGAATTTGAAAGTAAAAGGAAATTTTTACGCAAAACAAACTTTACATTCATGTTTATATGTTTATATTATACATATATAAAAAAAAAACTACTTACTTCTCAGAAAATTTTCCCACTCTAAAAACTCGGTATACATTTAAATACGTTTAATTAATTATATTTAATCGTTTCACGCAAGAGATATTTGTGAAGTAAATTAATATAAAATACATATTAAAGAGATAATAAACGTTATATAATTAATTAATCTGCTATATATCCTGTTTATCATATAATATACTCAATGTTATAGTTACATTAATTTATGAATATTCACAAATATATATGTGTATCCTTATATAGAAATAAATATTAAATAAATTTGTTCTTGTGCGGTTAAACGCGAGATGTCCCATTTGCTAGAAAGCGGGTATTGATGTCAAACGATGTGAAGGATAATTTGATCGATAAATTGACGGCAGTGGCAAACAGAGAACCTAATATTTCTAACCATGGCGAACGTCCGCAAATCTAGTTGCCTACGTTCACTAATTTCACAGCCACGTGAAATTAGCATAGTTCCCTACATCAAAGGATTGATCGAGATGTTAGGCTCGTAATCGGGTACGCGTCAATATAACATTTCTGCCTTTACAACGATGTTCCCTGCCACCGCTTGTTGAACAAACACACACACACACACACACACTTGTAAGTTGCCGAGGAGAATAATTTTCTCCTCTTCTTTTTTTATCAATGTATAATACGTCAAAATACAATAAAACGTATGTATACGTAATTTTGTAAAATAAATTTTTAATTTATTGGAAATTATTTATAAAGCAAAAAAGAAGAATTTGAAACTTTTTAAGAATAGCCCCAAGCTACTTCAAGTTCATTAAATACGATTATCGACTTTTTAGGAATAATAGATAATATTTTGCGATGTTTACACTGATATGTTTACCATTTATGAGATAATTAATTGTATAAAATTAGTAATTCTGTGGCTTAAAAAATTATCTTTGCGTAAAAACATGAAATCTATATTTTATTTTTTATTTTTTATTTTTTAACGAATTTTTTTTAAATCGTATTAGGAACTTTCTAAGGTGCTTTGAGCCAATTGTTGGTTATCAGTTTTGTTTGTAACACTGAAATTTTAATAATAGGAAAGTATATTTTTATAAATTCGACAGATCGTAATGCATCACTCTCGTCTTTATACGTACGACGTGTTTATTCAAGTATATTCCATCTAAGGCAGACGGAAAGGCCGAGAAAATAGGAAAAGAGGCGTGTGGTCAACCACTCGTGAAACTACGGCGCCGCATAGGTGCATACATATATGTGTATTTATGTATAAGCGCCATATGTGGCGACAACCACGTATATCGAAGACGCAAATATCGACATGAATAACAGAAGAGCATGATCGGAAAAAGTCGGAACGTTTTTTAATCTATGCGTCTCACAAAAATGCGCGCGTCAATTTAATCAAGTTAACGTATCGCACAAAGCAAGTATTAACCCATTCACACGATCAACAACGATTTTCACGTTAATCGCTTCTAATAGCGCTCAACGCATATAACTCGTGACGATTGTCAAAGATTTGCCGACACATTTAAGTTATATCTACGAGATAGCCGACTTTCCAACGCGAAAAATAACGTAATCAGGTGTTTCGATGGGATAAAAGCGAGAAAACGATCGGGTTACTAAAGGCGAACTAGTGTTCCGTACAACTGGAGCTTTTTGACTTTTGACGAAAGTAATAAGATCCTGCGTACGGAGTGTTTCGAAACTATTATCGCTTCTCGTCACGATAATAGAGAACATATCTAATGAATGTTTCAAGCGCGAATGCAATTCCCGATTGTGTCCGTTATCAACACGTAACGCGGAATAACGTTGTATGCAATCGATTTTGCATGTCAAATCACAAAGACAATGTGCAATATATTAAATATTAAGTTTAATATAAAACAATATGTTACAGAAATTAATAAAGTAATAAATTAATCCAAAGGAAGAAACGTCAGAAAAATTAGTACGTTATCATGATTTTATTGTTCATTTAGCATTTAATATTATATTTATAATTTAATTGTCTGGTAAGAGATTGAACAATTACTACACATTTAATCGCATTTCTACATTCGATATCAATACTCTTTAATCCAAATCGTTTGATTTGTGTACTTTTTAAATATTAACATAACGTGAAGATTTAGATTGCACGCGATGATTTTATAAATTAACGTTGATATTTTAAGATATTTTTTTTATCTAGAAACACCGTGTTCTTTTCGTTTTTCTTTAAGAGCTCTTAATCCTCATTGAGGCCACAGGAATGACCCATTCCGATCGTATCGGATATATCCACAAATTGTCGCTATCGCGTGATTTCACATTCGCCTCGCGTTCAGATATAATCATCCGAGTGGACACTGGATCGACGATGAGATCGCTATCTGCGAATGGAAATCTGCGTGCGATGGCACCCTTCTAGAGTTACCGGGTGATCAAGAGAAATTACGCGCGCATGTTCGAAGAACTCTAGGCCACGAAGGAAGCGGAGATCAAAATCTTCAAGGAAACAACTCTAAGCTCTAGTGCCGTATTCTTAAGGCGTTACCGGAAACCTAGAAAGCTTTAGAAACGCGAACGAACAAGGTGTTCTTCGACTACGGACGGTTGTGAGGAAAAAGAGAAGATCGATATCACCTTTTTACTTATTAATTTTGATAATTATACTTTTACTTTATTTCTACGATCAATACTGTTGAAGGTATTAATTTTAAATTTTTCATCGTAATGTATTTCAATGAAAAACGTTAAAATAACGTAATAAAATAAAAAACAAGAATCAATTTTCTTATATGCAATAATGTATTAATATAAAAAATTTTCAAAAAAAAAACGAATCATACGCATGATAACTAATGAACATGAAATTCTTTTTAAAGTTTAATTTTTTTCAAATCCAGTCTTATATTCACTTTTCTCGAACATCCTTTATTTAAAACTAAACTTTTACGTCCAAGGTAATTCACAAAATATCGAAGAAACAATAGAAACATTCTCCCTTAGATTTATCTCGTGCTTCAATTTTTTAGAAAGCAAAAATATCAAATCAATATCCTTGAGTACTAATTTAGAAAAAGAAGTTTCATATGCAAATTATAGTTTCCTTAAAATAAATTTTAGAAAGTTCAATGGCTATTTACTTCCATGTACTAGGACTCTAGTGGTTAACACAACCCGCTGAAACAGCCCTGCAACTTTCGCGTGCAAACGTACACCATCGTTGGTTTGGACGCGTATACGAGCGTGTACATTTCTAAAGCTTCCGCAAACGACGGAGAGATAAACACGAAAATCCATTGACTTCGCGATAGTGATGACGTCGCGCGAGTGATGCTCTATCTCTTCGAGTACCGAATTCTATGGGAAGCGCGTATTTAAAACTCATGATATTTGTTCCTCAATGTTGGATAATGTCGGGCATTTCGTTGTTAACCGTTTCTCAGTTTATGCACACAGAATGCAGACTGTGTATTTAGGTCATAACTGACTCAGGACGTGTTCGTTCCTTAAGGCAAAGTGCAGGATGTACACCGCGATAATTTTGCCGAACGAAAATATACATGTATCAAATATTTGCAAATAATCCGTCTGTAAATATTGCTCCGGCTAAAATACACATTTATGTATAATTTTAATTAGTCTAATTAGTCCATCAGTTTACGTTTCGAGATAATGATAACAAGGCAAACGATAAACGCGCAATTATTCCGTAATAATTACATATTTGAAAGCGTTGCAAATTTGTGCGTATCCCATATTTTTGCGCGAGCTTTCAAATATCTCGCATCCAAGGACCACCGAATTTTTTCCCGTGAGTACCGCGCGTGTCAGCGCTGTTTAATTGTATATCGAAAATGACGGATCGGACAAAGAGTGCAGCAATGGCGTGCGCGGCTCGCATTGAAAACTAACAGATCGATTCTCTCTCTCGCGACGCGTAGCCCGATGAAACCATGTAACGAATCGTGGAGCGTAATAGCAGATAATCGCTAGATGTGGGAAGACCTATTTTTGTAAACAGTAATCAATATACAAGTGCAGTGACAGGAGATCACATCTGTACGTGACAGGTCATGACGCGCAAGTTTTTCTTTTTAATCCTTTTATTTTCTTCCTTTAAAATCTTTCTTTTGTTAAAAGTAAAAACAAAATGAGGATAATTTTTTATCGGGATAATAAATCGAAAAAAGGATTTATATTACATATAAAGTTACAGCATGTGGAAACTACGTTTTGTTTATTTTATGAGCGATGTTTTCCGGATTAAGTACGATAATTTTATTATATCAACAGACTCGTTATGAAGAACGATCATAATCAAGTTTTGCGAAGTTTACGATTCGATGAACATTCAATTTAGAAAATTCGCTCTGAAATAGCGATAAATTGTTCATAAATAAGTTAATATCATTCTTTTAACAGTCTCAAACGCATTACACATTATTGCGACGTGTTTTCATGTCAATACGTATTTTGGATATTATTGCCGTTATTCAATATTTGAATTTTCAATATTTTAGAGCCGATATTGTGAGGATGTCTGCGGCAATTATATAGCAATATTTATATTAAAATTAGTATTTAATATAGCATTTAATATTGCGTACCTATACCAAGTCTGTTACATTCTATTAGGTTACTCTTTAAACATAAAACTTGTATATATATAATATAATATTAATTTAACTAAAAAAAAAGAAACTAGATATATTTATGAAAGAACTTTTGTGATATGTATCATATGATATGTATCATATCCAAAAACATTTAAATAATTAATTATCCAGCATGTTAGAGAAGAGAGAGAGAGAGAGAGAGAGAGAGAGAGAAAGACAGGGAGAGAAATTAAAAATTGTAACGTATTTGAAGTACCAAGAAAAAGAAAAATTATTTTATAATTTATGCAAGGTTGACAATTGAATTTATGTACTCTCAACAAAATTTAGCAAGTGAGATTTTCATGAAAATACTTAATTAAGCAATCTTCATTAAAAAGCAATTTACAACTTCATGTATCTCGTCATATTACATTAACGCGACAGATTTTACGAAGACTACAAATTGTCCCTTGTTTTGTGGAAGAGATTTCTGATAACTAAGCTCCTATATAGTTTCTACTTAATAGTTCGCCCGAAATAAACGAACAGGATCTCTACTTAGAAAGTAAGGTACAGTGGAACGGTCAATAACAAGAAGCATCGAAATAAAGCCGTCACAAAATGAGTGATACTGCCAATCGTGAGAATTATAGTAGGAAGAACAATTTTGAATGCGGCGGAAGGCCAATTAAACAAAATCTATCGATTGCAACTCACCATGTAGCAAACCGGCTTGTTAAAATACGTTACTCGCGCTTAATATATCCCGATGAGTAAATCAAGCCAATATAATACAAAATATTTATCGTACAGCAGCTTAAAATGAGATTTTATTCAAAAATTGATTAACGAAGTGAATAAAAAGAATAAAGCTGTTTACCCGCGGAGTTAATTAAGGAAAATCGAAGGTAGTTAAAGCTTTACTTAAAGTTTGACTTAAGAAGACGTTGATATAAATTATGATCCTATAAGGATAATTATTTTTCAAAAGGCGTTGAAAAGTTCCTGTAATATTTGAACGTGCAGCGGGGAAGCAAAACAGCTCATGAAAAACTGCACTTTCAACAACCAATTCATTTACGCCAGGAAATATCGAGGAGTCGGCAATTTCGATCTGGGTAATTAGCGATTCCCTAATTAAATTCCGTAGGAAAATACGAAAGTGTTTGGAATGCATAGCGTAATATATATCTTTTCAACTACACAATATTTTTTAAAGAATGTGCTTGTACTCTCTCTTGTGCTTCACACTTATACATTTAATCTTTAAAGCATATATGAATTTTTCAAAGTGATTAAATTCCTTTGCAAATTACATCAAATTAAAAATTCACATAATCATCTTCTTCTGAGAAATAAATCGTTCTAATTTAAAAAATATAGTATATCGTCGTAGCCAGAGTAAAAGTCAAGGAGTTTCATTTCATACGAAACTTACAAAAGAATTACTATACAGACAATAGAAAAAAAATAATACATATGTGATCGAAAAAAATTATTTCGCATTTGAACGAATCGATTGGTAATATTTGTAAAATACTTAAATGTATGTGCGAATATCCAAAAATATTCTTTTTATTTTTAAAAATTACTGCATAGTACTACATACAAAATATTCCCGATGTAATTTTCCCTTGAGTGAAATTTAATTATCAAGATATCTTTTTACAGAATTTTTCTAAGAAAAACATAATTATAATTTCTCGTTAAAAAAAGATCTGTGAAATTGGCATCCTAAAATGAATTTTTTAGGATGCCAAAAAAAATTAAATTTTTAAAATTATATACATATCAATTTCGATTATCTATTACGGACAAACAATTCGGACAATTGAAATCCATAAATAATTAAAAAAACGCACTAAATTTGTTGATGATAAAATTTTTTGTTTTTTTTTTATTTTTATTTTTTTTTTTTGCAAGATGGAATAACAAAGAACAAAAAATAATTATTTATGGACATGTTCACATTTATGGAAATGTGAACAATTGTAAACAATCAGATGTCATACCAATTTTGTAAACATTCACATTTTGTAATACTAATTTTATCTGTTAAAAGATTAATTATCAAAACAGCGAAACATTATTATGTATTGCATATGAATAATATTTGGAAAGATAATAAAAAGATATAATGAGAAACCAAAATAATTTGAAACATCAAAACATTAATTCCAAACGAGATGTTTGTGATGATTACGGCTGCATGCCATTTCAGACATCGCTGGATTAAATTCTCTAAATTTTTCAATCCAATAACTTTCAAATCGGAACGTTCCATATGTGTTTCGAAATCTCTCTGGTATAAGTTCTCAAAATCGACTCCCGCGGAAGCTCGTGAATTGTACGCGGGAGTTAACAAAAGCTGCTTTCGAGCTAATACTCAGCTTTGTAATTACCTGACTTCCTGGGAGATAAGAATAGTCGAAAGGCGGAAGGGGACACGACTTTCAACTTTTCCGGGAGAAAAAGTCGGAGTCTATCACACCGCAACAAATACAATGATATTCGGTGAAGAAAAGAATAAAATATTGAAGAAATAAATTTGAAAAGCTTCGCTCCGATTGAATGTGGAGCTGAGTGATTTTATATGGAAAGATATGGAAAATATCAAACCCTTCAAGCCGCAGTTTTGTAGAAAACTTGCAAGGAATAATTTATTTCGCCACTATATTAGTTATACACACAATTATAATCTTAAATGTGGATATTCTTAGAACATCCACTTGCCTCGAAAGAAAAATAGTGCACAACTTTTGCAATCAAAAATAAGAATCAGAAATCCAATAAACTGTTTCTGTACAGCGTCAACACATTTAATTTATAAATATAGAGAAAAATACTCGCAGAGGAGAAAAGAAAACTCACTTGTCAATAAAATAAATTGATTTATTTTTGCTTATCAATAAAACTAATAAAAGACTTTATTGCTTCTATCGGAAAATATACACTATCTATTAATGCGTCATCGAAATTCTTTAATCTTCGGATTATTAACAATCGAAGATCGATTGAAACGTCCGTTTAAAGAATGCGAAAATTGTTATCTTAAATTAAGCATTTAAATATATCCTTTCTTCCTTACTATTTTTTAATCCACCTATATTAAAAAGATAAGAAATTATAGATTCTCATCAACAGTATTGCTTTTGTTACACGTCCTGAGCTCAAAGACTCGACGATCAATCGAACGAAATATATGGAAAGGAGGAAAGCGTGAAGCAGCGGGATATTACTCCGTTCGCGATTGATGCCAGCTTTCGCAGCTGGCAGCCTTAATTTCATGAAGAAACCCTCTTCCATCATGAGAGATCAATCGCGCGAGCAACGAGGCGGCCGGAAGTCGCCTGTAATCGACCGAAAAGCTTTCGGAAGCTTTCACGCGCGCCAAACTACGTAGAGCGTGTCTAATATTGGGCACTTTGCTTTACCGCGTAAAACTCGTCGTATCGTAGGAGACGCGATGTCGGCAGAACGGCAAGCGCGTCGCAAAATGGAGCGCACCGGTGCTACCGAACGATGCCGCCGAACCACCCCGTCAGAGAGACAGGCAGTTCTCGCTTACCTTCCACTGTCCGCTCGATCGTCAGCCCCGCCGTGAGGAGATAGAGAAGAGATACATCCGTCAGCTGGTCGTCATACTAAACGCCCGTCGATGATCGCCGCCAGCACCGTGATCAACACCGTCGCACACTCACTGACTCGACCGCGCGTCGCGACATGTCACCGTCGGCGATCGGCACATCCTCTCGTACTCTCTCCCCTCGTGTATCCTCACCCCTTCGGAAAAAGGAAAGAGAATCTTACCGGCGAGAAGAGAAGCGCGCGCGCGCGCGCGCTCGCTCGCGATAAGGATGAAGTCGCGGGACGGCTCGCTGAAAGCGCGAGCGGTCACGAGCGCGAGTACACGCGCGCGGAATGATGATGTTAACGTATCGGCGTTACCTAATCGTAATTATTAAGGAAGAGTCGCGGACGCGCGCGCGCGCGCGCGTGCCCGTGCGCGCGTTCGGACGGATGAAAAAAAAGGGGGTACCTACGAAATATAATTCTACGCGGCTACCCGGCGTCGCGCCTTCAAGCGCGCTCGCTCCACGGTCGCTACACTAACTGCCGCGAGGCCACTTGAATTTTCGAGCCCAGCGCGCGCGCGCCGGCCAATCAGCGGCCGGCGCGCCGCCGTCCGCGCGTGCGCGCCGCCGCCCGCTGCGCGTCCACCGCGCAGGTGTGCCTGTTGCCTGCACCGCCAGCGGGGCCGCTACTCCGGCTTTGTTTCAAAATTCCTTGCCAGTGCCGAGGAATTAGTTTCAAAAATTAGTGACGTGAACTATACATTTTCAGTACTGGCAGCAATTTTGCAACACAGCCTACATTCTATTGAATATATCAGATTTTTTTATCAAACGCGATCTCAGGTAAAACATAAAATCTTAGTAATGTCAAAGTGACCTCAGATGATCTCATCTTTGTGATTTCTTGTTCTACCTGGGAAGTCAAGGCAAAATCACTTTCATTATCGTCTAATTTTAGATATTTCTTTGCAAATTAAATGAGTTAATTTAATTTTTTAATTATTTGAATTAATTTTATTTAACTTGAATATATTCCTCTGAGATTAACTCTCTCATAAAATCATTTTAATATAGGAACAATAAAATTCTTTTAAAATAACAATAATTGATTAAATTATGAGTGAGAGGTGAATTTTGTAATCATATTATCGTCATTTTGACATTATCATGATTTCCTGTTCTACTTAGGATGATGGTACTTTTAATTTTTCTTTTGCTATTCACTAAATGGATGTCTCGTTAGATTATACTCTGACTGTGAAACGCTCCAGTAAGAATTGATAATCGAAAGACATCGACGCGACGTCGGCGTGATGCCTTTCGACGCAAAAGACATCAAATCGATATCGATTCAACATTGATTTGACTAACCATTTCTCACTGGGACAAATCGGAAAAATCGTGTGAAAGTTATTTCGAAGATATAAAAAGAGCGGCATATTTTTTCAAAATTAACGCTGACGTCAATTTTTCAATCAAATCTTATTTCGCACTGTATTAATATACTATTATAATAATATATATCCTCAGAAAAA
>VBVQ01000914.1:0-43936 GCA_011636635.1 Tetramorium simillimum | reverse complement strand
GGCCACTTACTCACATTCCACGGGGGGGAGGGAACCGCGGGTGCACCTTCCTCGGCGCCACGACGGAATTTCGCTCGTCCTCGCGCGGCCGCCCGACACTTCACGAGCGCTCACCGCGCACGCATCTGACACTTTTATTTTTATTCTCTCTCTCGCTCGCGCTCCGCTCGGCTCCCCTTCGTGCCCGCCCCCCGGGCACGGCCGCGCGCACACACAAATAAAACGTAACGGAAGCGCGAGCGGCTGTCCGTACGGCACTTGGCTCGTTCGCTCGCTCGCTCGCCGATATCGGCGCACTGCTGCCAACCGCGTGCCTACCGACCCCGCGCGCGAAAGAGAGAGAGAGTCGCGGCCCCGCGCGACTCACCGCCCGACCGACGGACACATTGCGCTCGCGTCGACGTCCGCGACGTCGGCGCGCGGACTCTCGCGTGGCTTCACGCGCGCCAACATAACCTCTCTCGACCGCACCTCGCGCGCGAGGAGCCCGAGGTTGGTACCGCGCGCGTATTTTCGACTCCTCCGCCGAGACCTGTCAAACGTCCTCCTCTTCGTGTTTACGGGAGACGGTGGTTGAAGGGACCGTTCGCCGTCGCTGCGTTCCGCGGACTGTAATCTCGCCGCGAAGAGATTTCGTTTTGTTTTTTTACACATTAAACGAGTGTGCGTTCCCGCTCCACGTGGAGCATGAGAATTTGATACCTGGCCCGAGAAGAAGTTCATTCCCTAACCTAACCCACCTGCCTGCGCGGATCTCGTCGGCCGGGAATCGAGTCATGTGACGCGAACACCCGAGAGCGCGACTCCGATCTCCGATCTAACCTCACCCTGGTCCCTCGACGACTCTCGCGCTGCACGGTGCAGCCGCATCGCGCGGACGAGTCGACCGCCGGACCTTCGGAGTTATGGCCTCGCGACGAGGATCGTCGTCGTCGTCGTCGTCGTCGGCCGACAGCCTCTGACGAATTTCGTGTTTCAGTGCGCTCACCCGATGTCCGTCGAACGTCAAGCGGCCAACATCCGCGGATCGACGGTCCCCGACTGACGTAAACAGGTAATCTGCAATTCCGAGACGCATATTTCGCATCCCCACGCCGATATGTTACGGTCCTTGTTAATTCGTCGTCGAGGAGCATGTTGCGCCAGGTGGACGAGCGGATCCTGCGGATTCGAGACGTAGAACGAGCAAGATTGACTTCAGCTCTTCTCCAGCGTCGAATTCGTACATAATCATTAACGTCGATGTGATACATCCTATATATATAGTAAACGAAATGTTAACAATACAGCAGTGATTTACCCAGCAGAGTCTGTCACTTTTATTCCTTTAAATGAAACGCATTGTTTAAATGTTTATATAAATTCCTTTTGATTAATTTGATAAATTCCTTTCTGTTTAAAGTTAATTTGCTATTGCAGATCTGTTGGCAGATTCTATTATATCTCTGCTAGAGCATTCTAGTATTCCGGCAAAGCATGATACTCTGCATTTATATTCGACAGATTCGATTATCTGGATACATTTGTCTAATGTATCGATTTACAAATGAGAATGTATCAAGAAGGTAGATAATTTGCGGGCAGAATTGTTTATTTGCTCTCGGTGCAGCTGTGCTCACGAAGAATTAACGGAGCGAAGAAGACGGAGGAAAGAAAGAGAGGGAGAGAATGAAGAGAGAGAGAGAGAGACAGAGACAGATAGTGACAGTGTATACGTTATGGTGGCAGAGTGTTGGGCGTTGCTCTCCAGTACCTGTTGATCGTTATTTACATGTTATCTCTTCGTGCGATTGTCACTGTTTTGCTAACTACAATCTGTGGATTCCGTGGTGATTGTTTTTATCATGAAACGGTGAGATCGGAATGTATGATTGTCTCGTGACATTCGATCTATTTTCTCTCTCTCTCTCTCTCTTTCTGTCTCTCCTTTGCGTTTCGACGGTCTTCCCATTTTTCTTTTCACACATTATTTTTTTTCCGCGATCGATCATGGAATTCGCGTGCCTTATCGCTGATAAGAATATTTTGCATATGTTTAGTATTCCTCGATGGGTCCTGAGCTGAACGTAAGCGATGTATCTCCGTTTTCGGTTAAAGTTATCGATTTTTTATTTATCATCGAATTTAATTTTGCAGAAACGACTGAGTTTAGTTGTTAAAAATTCAAGCTTTTCGTCTCGATATAGATACTCGCGAGCGACAAATTCGGCACAAAAATAAGATCAGAATTCACATCTCGTAATGTTTAAAAAAATGTAAAAATTGAAAATACTTTTGCAAATCGTTGATTTAAAAAATCTTTGAAATTTTTACATGCTATTTTATTTAAAAAATTTAATATTTATTCTCTATTTATTATAATTATCTGTTTTTTTACAAATGCTTCTTCAGAAAAATTTAATAAAAGTAAATAGCGAAGCCATCAAGACTGTATCAGTAGTTTTTTTTTACTATAATTTGATATAGATATAAATTTTAAAAATGATGATAATAAAATACGATTGAGAATTATTTAAATTAAATTTTCTCAGGCAAATAGTTGTCTTCGATTAAATATAATTTTAATTTTATAGAGTTAAAAAAGAATTTGTAACTTAAAATCCGTTCGCATGAACTCTTACCGGTACTTCAGAATTACTTAATGAGACAGTCCTGAACATGTCACGTAATTATTTCCTGACGAGTGCATCGCATCTTCCGACGCATTTACGTCGTTCGGAAAACCGTATGAATCAACGGCCGAACTTACGTATCTTATTTTGATTGTAATATCCAGCAAGTGCTTCGTGCTTTATTGAGATATCAAGTTTTAGAAAAGAATTTTGCGGAAATCATCAGTAAAACATCTGAGGAACACTTAAGAACGATAACTTTTTTTGCAGCAATAAGTGATGGGCAAAGGTGAGGAGAGAAACGGCACGACGGCGCAGGCGGGCGAATCGACATTCCTGGCAAAGAGTTCGAACGAGGCCAGCAAGATGTTGGAGGCTGCATTGCTCCAGATGGACGATATTATTTCCGGTACAAATATGGATTTTATTCATAAATGTATTATCTACGAATAAATTATATTTTAGAAATATCAATACTAGTCTAATTGTAAGAGAAAAATAGAGGGACAGCTAGCGATTTTGTTTTGTCATTAAAAAAATTTAATTATAATTCAGTTCAAGAATCAGCAAACTTACATTGTAATATTTTAGATATGATTATATATGTTCAAAATATAAATTTTAGATCGCAAATTTCACAGATCCACTTTACTCTTTTGTTACTCGGTTGGTCCACTGTGCTCACTCTCTGCAAATATATTTGCAGGTGCGTGTGCTGAAAGTTCAGCCGAGAGCAGTTCGGAATGGAAGAACTCGGTGAAGGAGGCAGCAAGGAATCTTGTGACCGCGATAAAAAGCGCACCAATGCCACCCCCGCCGCCCGACAGCGTCACCCAGAATATTTTGCTAGCATGGATGCAGCCGGTAAGCTGACAGACAAAACAGATAGCGATCTGCGTCCTGTTGACTTTATGCCGCTCGCATACTCGACGGTGAGCGAAGGACGAGCGATGTTTCCTCGGAATTTTGCCCTTCCGCGGCTTCCGCTTTTCAAGACGCGACGCGTTCCGGAAACGGGAACGTTTCGCGATCGGTTAAGGGTGCGTGGAACACGTGTGGTGTCCGCTGCGTGCATCCGGAGCCGCGTTTCCATCCGGCACAACGCGCACGTGTTCGCGCGCGTGTTTGTAATCGCCGCCGTACACCGGTCACGTACGTCCGCGCGCACATCCGGATGTACGTCTGACTTTGTAATCGTTAGACTATAATTACGGACGTGATACTGACCGACGGCGGTCGAAGTCGGCCGTAATTTAAAAATCCATTTTTTGTTTTAATTACGATTTTTGTAATTATGTATATGTTGTGTAAATATAGAATTGTCGATAAAATTTCTGTCTTGAGGTAAGTACGATATATAAATTCGTAATAATTTTCATTATTATATGCGATCATATCATTATCTTTAAATCGATACGTAACAACGAGATAAAAATATTAGTTATATTTCTATATGTCTATATTATGATTTTATGTGTTTAAAACATTACATTTTATGGCGCTTAAATAGCTAGAGATTAAGAGAATCGCTGCGATCTCATAGGTAACGAGAAGAGAGGACATTAATCTATTTATAAATTGCTATAGCGCCTCTCTCTCTCTTTCTCTTTTGCGTACTCCCTCCCACTCTTCTCGAAGGATTTCATGGCGTTAATTTTAGTTTCGGCGGAGACGATGCCGCGACTGGTAGCGCGAGAGTGCACTTCACCGAGATAAAGTTCGATTGTGTACAAACCTGCCGATATCGGAGTCTCGAATGCATTTTGCATGGTGCACAGGGTCCGGTAACATTGTCATGCGGAGTGTCTATTATAACGGTGATCTCGTGAAGAAAAGTAAGTGATAGAAATGTGATTTTTTTATTTGGAAAAGTATCTTGACATTAATACATCCCTCTCTGAATCAGATATGAGATTACAATGTATTTCATACTGAGCTCAACTAGAAAGCAGACGCAATAATTGAGTGAAATAAAACGTGCAGCGTGAAAGAATTCATCATGGAGAACACCTGGAGCGACGGTATTGCTGCAGAACGAAAGGATCTCGCTCCCATAATGGAGGAAGAAGATAAGGGACAAGCAAAAGGTTTCTCTTCAATTCTTTCTTTTCATCTCGCCCGACGTCAGCGAAATACAGAAATTAAAGTAGAACGATAGCACGATTAAATCAGAACTTGTCTTTCGATAATTATATCATGCCAATCAAATCTACGTTGATTTTATATTTTCAATCGAGTTTGAAATTTAGTTCAAGAAGCGATGTAAAAGCTACATAATTTCGCGATTTACGATTTTCGCGAGAGCAAAGCTATAACACTCGTGCGGTTTCAATTAAACGGCGCGATATAACTTGGCAGACGTCCGACAGACAAGTTTGCTGGACTCGTCGCGTTTCGGTACTAAAATCGTGCGGCTGGCTGGCTCGCTCTGGCTGGCCAGTGCACCGAAGTTATGCTTTTGATGGAGCCCGAATAAATGGCACGCTCGAAATAGATTGCCTTAACCGCGGAGCGCGCCGACCGCAGTTGACCGTCGAAGGCGCATACGTTCATTGACTCATACTTCGAGTACGAGCGATAGTATATGCGGGATCGATTATTGTTTCAATCGCTGTTGAAGTAAACACCCTGTCCGAGGCAACCGTACGGCGCGTGGAAAATAGATTGGGGCGCGCTACGATCTTTGAAAATTTCCCCCCCGCGATACCGTTGATGGAAGAGAAACCTCTTGAACTCCTCATGCGCGTGGATTAAAAAAAAGACCGTATCTAAATTCAGGTTCGCAGTCCGACTCGTCGGACGCGGCGTCGACTATAAAGCGTTGGAACAGCCGATGGACGCCCTCAGAAGGCTACGATTCCTCGGGTACGTCGACAAACTCCGACGTGGGTGACGAGTACGTCGAGGATTATTCGCGGGATATCAGGACGGACCTGTCCGAACCGACAATTGCGTGCCAGACGGCCTACCGATCTCAGGAGTGTTTGTGTCAGGTAGAGAGATAAATCTTAAGATTGATCAGACTTGAGATAGAGAGATCAGCTTTACAAAAAAGTTGTATTAATATACCATATATCGTATTATATCCTAATTAATAAAATGTGATTATATAAAAAGTATATAAATCCTTATAAGTATACAAGTCCTTTATCAAATGTCAGTATATAAATAGAACATCTTTCGCGGTGAGATATTGATAATATCGTTGTAGGCCTGCTTACTCGGCTACGCCAAGATGATAGCGCTTCAAGGGAGTATGCCTAATATCTGTGCAGTATCCAGCGGCATGGCTAATATTTGTCCGGCGTCGACTGCGCATCTGGGAAGTTTTCCGTCTCTCTGCGCGATGCCGTGTTCAAGGTCACTGTTTGTACAGCATCCTAACTTTCATATTGTCGCTCGGCAAATATGTTTTTAAAAAACTATCGATCCTTGCAAACCGACAGCGTTTCTAGCGAGCTCGCACATCACGCCGTTAAGGAACACGCGAGAAATGTCGCTCATTATCCGCACGTTTGTCACCTGCAACAAGATCCGATGTTCGCGAAAGAGCGAGAGATACATGCAGGTAGTAGGACAAATAGTACGACATCCCTGCCGGTAAACTCAGCAGGGAGATGCGCCGGTTCCTTGGACAGAAGGCGACGCAGATTTCGCAGTAGGGTGGACCGCGATCAGAGAGCTATGTCTCACAGCGATTTGATCTGTCACGAGAGGCAGGATAGACCGCATCACTACTGCTCACTACAGCAATTTCATTGCGGAAGCAATATGTTCATTAATAATTATCAAACCAAAACCGAGGTATACTGTATAAAAGAATTTGTAATAAAACTTCCAGTTGTGTATTACCATAAATGCGAATTCTTTCTTAATCCTTTTATTTTAATAATAAAATATTTACGTTACATTTTATATTTCAAAATAATGAAAATTTTCATCAATATTAATGTGACCGTTTTATCGATTTGCTTTTCAGGAACGATTGAGAAAATTGGAAAGTGAACGTGGGGCGCTGCATATGGAAGTATCAGTTTTGTCCGAACAAGTTGACGCACAATCGAATAAGATTCAAGAGCTGGAGAGCTTACTTCAGGAGAAGAAGGATACTTTGAGACAGATGGAAGAAGCGTTACAGAAGGTAAAATATTTTACGATTTTACATGAACGATTTAGAGCTTCACGTGCTTATTCGTTTTACAGGAAGTTTTATCAAGAAGCGCTTTGGAGACACAGAAATTAGAGCTTCTTACTTCCTTGTCCGAAATGAAACTCAGACAAGCTAGTTTGGAGCACGAAAATCTGTCGCTGCGCAGTACAAGTCCTTTATCAAATGTCAGTATATATTTTATTTTAACTATTATTATAATATGTATAAAAGTCTGTTATGTAATATTATGGAATGCTATGATAAAATTTACTAAGCAATTTTACGTTTACAGGGAGAAAGATTCAGCAGACATACGGGTCAATATAGTAGTCTTCCTAGGCCACCGACGTCCAAGAAAGGCGTCGTATTTGGTAAGGTTCCAAATTTAGTCTCGGGAACGCATACAACGGTACCTTTGGCCGTTAGGGGAGTCTCTGCGAGATGTCTGTCTGCTCCTATTCTAGGTTCCGATCGATTTTTATCTAAGCATGCGGTGTCAAAGTTTTTAACGATAAATATATTGTCAATATTAATCGATTTGAGTAACAGCATGATGCAATTAATTGAAAAGTAATTTGCTTGCAAACTACTCATGGCTGATGCGCATGCATTCGGGTATTATCATTATTTAATACATTCTTTAATACATTCTTCATAGAACAAGTTAATTTTTATAAATATGCAACTATCGAAAGAAGCTTTCTCCTCATTTTAATTTTATAATTTAATCACTTTATGAAATTTTATGAAGTTAAAATATAAATGATTAATTTAATCATGTATTGCTTTGATAAGCATTTGAAAAAATAACGCAAGTAGGATTGCTATGAAGAGTCATGATGATTTCATTTCAATACAATATCGCGAAGGGTTAATAAAGATATAATCATTATTTAACATATATATATATATATATATATATATAAAGTATACATGGTTTTAAACAAATATTACCATAGCGGAAGAAACAAAACTGATTGGTGAATCAAGCGTGCAAGTGGAATTGTCACCGCCGAAACCGCTCGCGGAACTCAGTATGGAAGAGATCGGTGATTGGTTATCTCGTCTTGGTCTGGAATGCTATGCCGGCGAGCTGAGACGATGGGGTGCCACCGGATTGAAACTGATCGACGCTACGCAGGTTCAGCTGGAGAAAGAATTGGACATAAAGAACGCTCTGCACAGAAAAAAGTTACTCTATGCCATCGAATCGGAGCGAAGCAACGGCGCTGGATTATTCGGTTCTCACAAGGTTGCGATCAATGTCATTATAATTTTATCGAATTATCCGAGAAAATTTGAAAGTAAAGATCCTGTCTGATCATCTCACAGATGGATAACGCGGCCGTGTTACGATGGCTAGACGATATCGGACTTCCACAGCACAAAAAAGCCTTCCACAATGCCAAGATCGATGGTAGAGTTTTACATAGATTGACTACGGAGGATCTTTTGAACCTCGGAGTGGCTGCACAGTTGCAAGCCGCCAGTTTAAGACGTGGAATTCAGGTACTCCATGATGTATAATTTTAAGTTCTTATGTTTACATGCTACATGATATATAGGTCACAAGTGTGGACTCAATATTCGAAATGGTGTGTAAATCGCGCAGGTTTTACGAGACTTAAATTTCGAGTTTGACAATTTGGAAAGAAGATCCGTGAATGGAAATGGTGCCGACGGTACGAACGTAACCCTCTGGACGAATCATCGTGTGATGGAGTGGCTGCGGGTTGTGGATCTCGCGGAGTATGCGCCAAACATGCGTGGTTCCGGTGTTCATGGCGGTCTGATGATCCACGAAGGTCGCTTTACTTCCGAGCTGCTCGCCACGTTGCTCAGCATTCCACCGGCGAAGACTCTGCTTCGTAGACACCTGACGACGCACTTTAATCAGATTCTCGGCAGAGAGGTAGTGCAACAAAAGCGAGAGATCGAGAGCACACTCGGATTCGTTCCACTGACGCTTACCGCTAGATTAAAGGTACGTTTTATTTGTTATTTATCTCATCCCACAATACTTAATAGAAGCTCCGACAACCTTGTAATTATTATATTCTGATTTTTATCACGATATTAATATTTCCTTGACGGTAAATGATGATAAAATTTTATCCAAGGTACCAAAGAAATCTCAATTCACGCTGAAACGCAAGAAGAGTAAAAACGAGATGGATTTCGGCAATTTGGTTTGCCCATTAGAGGCATCGCCACCAGGTACCCCATCAACGCCCTCGTCAACACCGGGCAGCCCTAACTTGAACTCACCCACATTCTAACCACAATTAAAGCTTCATTCGGGTAATCATCTAAACTAACTTGTAAGTCTAACTCGACTAATGATATTAAGGTATTACGATTTTAAGATTATACTTTTACAAATTGTGTAAATTATACTTTTATTTCTGGAAAAGCCTATTTTTTTGCCAAATACTATCATCATGATTTATGCTTGAGAATAAGCGAGATATAAAGATTATATTTATATAAAATATTTATTGTGTTCTAAATTAAAATTCTATTGGGTTAGTTTCACTTTTTTACATCGGCTTTTACATCAATTGCTTATTACCAATCTTCATTCATTTCTTCATTATAATTAATACATTTTCTTTTTACCAAAAGCTTTTTACGAAAGCATCGAATCCTATATATGACGCTATTATTAACAATTTCGAATGTCATTTATCTCAATGTTATATGGAAATATGTTAAAAGAAATTATGCCTTTTAGACTTGGAGGATACTGGGCAAAGGAGAATTATAGGTTGCATATGAAATAAACGAATTGCGAGAGGATATATTTCAATGGTTAGAAGTTAAACAATGGGTATACATATCCAAACAACCTGAGACAACGCGCGAAGAAACACCAGAATCACCTGGGACCAGTTCGTAACGTAAAATACATAGTTACATCGAAAGATGCATTTTGATAAGAAGTTGCATAAACGAGAGCTAACTCCGACTACCGCCAAAGTTTCACTTTTTTAACGCTATCAAAGATCCGATAAATATTAACTACTTTACAGAGAATAATATTTTTACTACGAATTATTAAATTATGTATAGGTATAGGTAAATTGGAAATAAACATTAAATTTATACCTATTCTCTGTACCTATTTTTATCCAACTTTAATTTTTGTGTCAGAACAACGTAATATTTAATCAATTATCTGTTATGTTTTATTTTAAAAAAATGAAATTTTTATGTTATTGCGACACAATTGCGTGCAGTTATAACTTTTACATTTTCGGCAATCATAAAGTAATGTTCACAATTATCCGTTACACTTTTTCAACTAATTAATTTTATTATAATTTTATCCATTGTTTCATTAATACACATTATTTTTAATCGTTATACAGTGTGTCTAATTCTATATGTATAATATTTTACATGACCTAAAATAATAATAATTAATAAAATGCTGCAAATGCTGGAAGAATTATCAGTAAATACGATCAGTAATACGATTTGAATGCAAGAGTTTTCTAAGAAAATTAATTTTTTTAATATACTATTTCTTAAAATCAATCTATTTGCAGCAGATAAGTCAAATCTGTCTTATTGACCGTCACATTTAAAGCACTTCCGTCAATTTGCGATCGGTGGAGCTTTCCGCGCGCATGCGCAGTATACATTTTGATGGATTTGTATTGGCAAGATTGCTGCCATCTGCAATTCTTTTCCTTCGTTGCTTTTCTAAGATGGTGAGTATTTTGCTGTTGCAGTACTCTCCGATATAATCCAACAATTTCAGAGACATCGTCGCTCTGTTCGCCATTTATTTGCAACAAAGATACAATCGCGATCATCACGGCATAATTCTTTGCATTATTACATTTGCAAAGAGAATGGTTTATATATATGCCATACCGGATGACGTTAACCTTAAAGATGAGACTTATAAGTTTTTTAACGGGCACGAACTTATGAGTCTATTTTTGAATTGTTTATTGCTAATTTTAATTGCGTTCATTTTACTTCGTAACGAAAATCGGTTGGTAAGAATTTATTAATTTCCAATACTCTATCCTCTAGTCCACACACAGGAAGAAGACGAGGAAGCTACGTGGACATGTGAGCCACGGCCACGGCCGCGTGGGTAAGTTTGCCGAGTATATTGTAGTACAGTCACGTGCGTGAAGTAAATAAAAAAGTGAATTGATGTAGTACAATAGAGCTGTAAGTTGTATACGTTTTTTTGTAATTTTATAATTTTATATAATTTATGTTCTTTAAATATTTATTTATATTTTTCCTGTATGATGATTTGCAACGGGCGGTCTGAAAAGTGCTGTACAACACTTTTATCTCTGTAGATTGTTGCATTCTGATTGTCATGAAATATTGAAAAATCGTAAAACTTAAACGCGACAGTTCAATCGTTTTAAAAGTTTATAAATTTGTGAGATTCGTATATTTGGCTTTGATGGTGTCAAACTTTTTTTTATCAATGTAAGATATCTCTTGCAAAATTTCTATTAATTTTTTTTAATTGAATATTATAAATTTTTCTTTCTGCTCTATTAAAGATATACAGTTTTATATTTTTTGTATTTATAATTTGTTTGCATCTTTCAGGCAAACATAGAAAGCACCCAGGTGGTCGTGGTAATGCCGGTGGCATGCACCATCATCGAATCAATTTCGACAAATACCATCCCGGTTACTTCGGAAAGGTACGTATATATTTCCATGATATTGTACGATAGAGAGAGCTGTGTATTTATCGGATGATGAGAATTCAACTTTCACCGGCGACCTGAATTACTTTGATTGTATTTGTATAATCTGAATAATTTCTAACATGCAAAACGTGTTGTCGAGAATTTGTATTCTATTTCTAACTGGCGTTTCTTCATTTTGCAGCTCGGTATGAGGAATTACCACTTAAGACGCAACACTAAATGGTGCCCCACTATAAATTTGGACAAATTGTGGACTCTGGTCTCCGAACAGACGAGATTAAAGTACAAAGATGTCGAAGGCAAGGCACCTGTAATCGATCTCGTGAAAG
Organism: Tetramorium simillimum; assembly: GCA_011636635.1. Classification (NCBI taxonomy): domain Eukaryota; kingdom Metazoa; phylum Arthropoda; class Insecta; order Hymenoptera; family Formicidae; genus Tetramorium; species Tetramorium simillimum. The sequence continues at coordinate 32,148 of VBVQ01000914.1, read as the reverse complement.
CTGTAAGTTGTAGATTTTTTATTGTAATTTTATACAATTATGTTCTTTAAATATTTATATATCTCATATATGATGATTTGCAACGGGCGGACTGAAAAGTGCTGTACAACACTTGTATCTCTGTAGATTGTTGCATTCTGATTATTATAAAATATTGAAAAAAAAAATCATATAAACTCAAATGCGATAATTTAAAAGTAAAATTGTAAAAGTTTGCACTTATATTTTGGTATGTAAAACGTACTTATTGATCGATAATAATTTTTTTCAGGGCTACTACAAACTCCTGGGAAAAGGACGCCTTCCGAAACAGCCCGTTATCGTGAAGGCTAAATTCTTCAGCAAACAGGCGGAGGACAAGATCAAGGCAGTTGGTGGTGCCTGTGTTTTGTGCGCGTAATCGTCGAGTACGTTCTCTCTTTTAAAACATTATCGATATCTTTTTGTTATTGACATGTTGATCCAGCTTCCGAGGTCTTAAAATCACAATATTTTAATGGAATGCTGTGCATTAGTGTAGATTCTTACATTCTGATCAATGATCTTGTGAAATATCATAAAGACTGTAATCAAAATGTTAATTTACATATGTTTTATTTTCAGAATATCAATCTTCATGTACTTTATAAGTATTCGCTAAGACGTGGAATAAAAGATCAAGAGTAATTTATGAAGGATGTATTTCGATGAAATGATAAATAAACAGTTTTTTAAACACAATTCTCTTATTTCTCGCGCTTTCCTCACAAATTTTCGTATTCGTGTATATAAATAAATTCACATTTTATTTAGTCTTCGAATATACCGAAAAGTATAAACTTTATCTTAAAAAAAATGTTTAATAGATATCTTGAGCCTCCAGATTCCTTATGCTAAGTGAGGTGGTGGAGGAGGTATTTGCATTCCAGTTGCCAAGAGAGCTGGCGGCGGTGGTACTGGATTGAACATTGGTGGTCTGGGCGGCGGCGGTGGAACTGGCACCATAGGACCCAGCCCCGGCCTAATCAGGGGAACCGGCGGCGGCGGTACTTTGCCCACGGACGGCTTCTCGTTCTTAAAAGCAAACTGCAAGAAAAATTGCTTCGTGTCCTTGTTCCAATGAGTCCAGAATTTTCCCTCCGCCTTTTCCACTTCCCTGCTGGGCACCTGTACAAAATCAGTATATAGTGAGTGATGAAAGGCTTTCGCACTGTTCTTAAATATTCTTTAAACTGAAGCAAACAATTTTCTATTTTATATCCTATTCTATTTTATATGTATATTACATTTCTCAATGTAGATTAATTTTGATTTAACTTATTTTTTTATCTTATGTTCATTTTTACCAACACAGATTAACTTCAATCTCAGTTTACCTTCTAACCTTTTCTAATTCTAGAAAGAGACAAAAAGTAAGTTAAAACAAGATTAAAGTTAATCTAAATTGGTAAAAATGAACATTAGTCCAGTTCCACGAATTAGAAAAAGATGAAAAGCAAGCTAAACCGAAATTAAAGTTAATCTATATTGGTAGGAATGGACAGCAATCATTCAAATTTAGAAATAGAAAAATATTCAGCGGATAAGTGCAAGAATAAAGTACATATATCTTCTTACTTTAAAGGCGATAGTCTCGTACGGTTCGGCTGCAAACAGTAGATACTGCCACTTGCGATCTGGAGGCTCGACCCTTTGCTCGTAGGCGGACATGAACCTGTGTCGTGGTATCACATTGTCCGCCACCTCCGGGTAATCCACTTGAAACAGCAGGCTCTGCTGGCCGGACTCGGGATCGCGTTGCTTGGTGACTCGGTAACCAGGTCGACCGATCTTCACAAACTTCTTCGGCTCGACCCGAGGTTTCTCCGGCGCGAGGGTCTGCGGCGCTTCCTTGGCCTCCTTCGCGGCCCTCCTGGCTAGGTTGGCCTGATGCTTCTTACCCTGCGTGTGCGCCAGGTAACTGCCCTCGTTGTTGTGTAGAGTGAGACACAGTTTGCACTCGTACGAGCCCAGGTGATTTTTCATGAAATACGGATCCTTGTTTAGGTCGATGGTCTCGAGGGCGAGCTGACGGAGCCGCTCCCGCCGGTCGCGATTGCTCTCCGACCAGGAGGCGACGCCGCCGCCGCCGGTCTTGCCGCCCGGACGATTCTGGAAGTCCATTCTTGCTTGTCAAGAATGTACCGCGTTGGTAGGAAGATGAAAACCTTTCTCGGCAAGCGCAAATACTCGTCAACGTTAACTCGTAAATACGGATAACCTAACCTAACCTCACTATGACAATCGCGCTCCACAGTATTATTAAACGGATGTGCTGATGTGAGTTGTGTGAGTATGTGCGTGGTTGGCTATTTCCGCATTCAGCTAAAAGGAACAAACCTTTAGGCTGGGTTTAAATTAATTAATCATATTCAATTATTTACACACATTGAAATGTAATTGGTCCATTTTTTATATCTATTGTAGATCTGAGGCTTTAACAATTCTTTTTTACGGCGTTCAATAATAATTAAAAATCAACGAACCACGCACCTGACATTAAAACTTGCCTCATGATTCTTTTTATACCCAATATTTACATATTATCAAATATATTCTAATAAAAAGTGGCAAAAATTCTCTTTGTTTAATTTGAGAATTTCGAGAAATCAAAATTATCGGGATATATTCAAGTTCTTTGTTCTTTTTAGCTGAATTTTTTTAAATTATCATTTTTCCTTTTTTGCTTTCCAACGTGAAAGAAAAAAAATTAATAATGCAAGAAATTGAGCTAAAAAGATTTTTGCATAAGAAAATTGCAGACAAGAAACCCACTTTTTAATGACTTTCGGAACGCGATCAATTTCCAATGTTCCTCGTCCCCGTTTTGTATATCGTGCATCGTGCTCGCTGGTGTGCGGAAGCACTTGTTGACTGTAAATAATAGAAGCGTTGAAATTTGAATAGATTTATCTACGGCATGCAGATCGACCGTACTGTGTGTCATGAATTCGAGATTCGAACTGCCGCTAAAAATCAGCTTTCCCTGAAGAGAGAAGAGAATCCCGAATTCTGTTGAGAAAAGCTGCTCCTATTATCCCCGTCAACGCTTTGTTGATCAATCACGAAAGTCACGATGGCTGCGAGAGGCATTCATAGCTTGAGATTCAATCAGGATCAAGGTAAACTCCAGTTTACAACTGAAACTTGCAAAATACGGTTTTTTTCCCTCTATTGACATTAACTCTCATTCGTAGGTTGTTTTACGTGTTGTATGGACTCCGGACTGAGAATCTATAATGTCGATCCATTGATCGAGAAAGCGCATTTCGATAACGATTTAATGGGAAGCATCTCCATGGCCGAGATGCTCTGGAGAACAAACGTGATTGCCGTCGTAGGCGGTGGAAACCGTGCGAAATTTGCTGACAATACCGTTCTGCTCTACGACGACCTGTCCAAGAAGTTCGTCATGGAAGTCACCTTCACCAGTCTCATTAAAGCAGTCAGATTGCGGAGGGACAAGTATGGAACTTTCGATAATGTCAACTTATTTAAAAAGAACAATAATTAATTTCTCGAGATGCGTTCTCCTTCCTGTAAAAGATACATTGTAGCGTCTCACTCATGAAAAGAATGTATCACTCATATACCTTAAAATCCTCGTACCTTAAAAAAATGTGCCTAGTAGAAGACGCTACTGCATCTTTTAATCTTATGCTTTTCTTTGCTTATTACGAATTCTTACGCATGGGACGTATGCTCCATAAAAGAATATTCCTGTGTCATAGAATGATAGTGGCACTGCAGCGAGAGATCCACGTCTTTTCGTTTCCCACGCCAGTTCGAAGGCTGTTGACGCTCGAGACGAGAGACAATCCCACCGGCTTGGTGGAAATAGCGACGTTCGCGACAGCGCAGAGGCAGTTGCTGGCGTTTCCCGGTCACAAACTCGGTAGCGTGCAATTGGTGGACCTTGGGGCTACTGAGGCTGGTAGTTCCAGTGCTCCTATTACTCTCTCAGCACATCAGGTAAGGTTCTTGGCTGCTTGAATTTTTTTTCAAGGAACATGATATACTAAAAATTTATTGTTCAATTATCTGGGAATTTATTTTCGGTTCTTTATATTAAATAAATAAAAAGTAAAATAGTTTTCCATTCAAAATTCTTTTAGGATGGTTTAATCTAGATTTTTTTGCTTGAATTGCTTGACTAGCAAGCTATTCATTGCTTCGATTGCTTTATTTTGTTATTTTATAATAGATAAATAATACAAGCAATCTTTTATTTTATGTAAATACCTATTATTTTATTTGTTATAACAACAGGGTGCCCTGGCGTGTCTGGCAGTTAATGGAAATGGAACTATGATCGCGACTGCGTCTGTTCAGGGGACTTTAATAAGAGTGTGGGACTCTGTGCGCAGAAATCTATTGGTTGAATTGAGACGCGGTGCTGATCCGGCCACTCTCTACTGGTCAGTATACAATTAATATTATATTAGTACTGTCATTAATGCAATTAAAAATTTTCAGTTTTTTAATGTTTCTTGATTTTTTAGCATAACATTCAGTAGGGACTCTGAATTCTTATGCGTCTCAAGTGATAAAGGAACAGTGCATATATTTGCTCTGAAAAATACCAGTTTGAATCGACGGTCCACGTATGTAAATGATGCTTTTTAATAGCTGCTTTTACTATGAAACATGTACATAATTTTATATTTTATTCTCTCGTTTCTTTTATCTTAGCTTTTCAAACATGGGTTTCTTGGGCAATTATGTAGAGAGTCAATGGGCATTGGCCACCTTTACAGTACCTCCGGAATGCGCCTGTGTTTGCGCGTTTGGCACACACAATTCTGTGATAGGTAGCGTATTTATCTTGTGCAAAAGAGAATATATCCACCTTCCGCTTTGTCCCTCATCTTTTCATTTTATTGCAATTTCAGCTGTATGTATGGACGGAACCTTTCACAAGTACGTTTTCACCGCGGAAGGCAATTGTAATCGGCAAGCATTCGACGTCTTCCTCGATGTATGCGATGACGACGACTTTTAACACAAGGCCTACTACTACATGTGCGTGTGTGTATAGTCACAAAGCTATATACTTGCAACGAAATTTCTAGTCGGTTTACGGATGGAATTTCTTGTATGTGATAATTGTACAGGTAATCGAGTCGCCGATTACGTGGAAAGTGTATAAGTCATGGGAAAGTCAATATCCCACGGAGGTCCACGAATACAATCTCTTTTTGTGACTTATGTACTTTCCATAATTATACAGTTTTAATAAATATTAACAGACATTTATTTTGTACAACGAACAATCCATTTAATTTTATATTTGTATCACCTGTCCCTTACAGGATTTCTGAGAGGGCAGAAAGGAACTGCGTAACATCGTAACATATCCAACAATTTTACAGAAGCTTTGAACCTTACAGAGTTAAGTTATGAAGGTCTGTTCGAGAAGGCTCGTTCCCGTATTCTCTCTGAAAAAAGTTTTTGTTACTCGAGATAATTATTTATGTGAGAGTTAGTTGTTTATTAATATTTTGAAGACATACTGTACGGTTCAGGATTCAACATAGGGCTTATCATGGAAACATAACAAGATACACCTACAAGTCCAACGAAACTTCCGACAAACACACCGTATCTCCAGCCTCTCAATCGCATAATTCCTAATCTTTCGGCAAAGAAACAAAATTTTGAATGTCACTCAATTTAAAGCAAACAGAAGCTTCTGTTTTAATTTAATTACTCAAGCATGTTTGACATATTTGACTGAATGTTATATTCTATAACTAGAAGAGCACACTGGGATTTAAATTATAACAATATCACTAAAACGCGTTGGTTCTTACCACAAAAATTATTTTATATCTGATTAATCATTATATAATCCACAACTTTTGCTTACAGAAATTGTTATCTGTGTACATCTATATGTGATACCTCTCGCCTGTTTTTTTTTTGAGGTTACGTCGTATGCATAGTGCATGATCTCGCCGTTAGATGGCAACGAAGCTTATGTGACTTTCTGTTTCTCGTTAGTGCACGAGAATGTATTATTTACTATATAAGGGCCACGGTAAGAATTCCTAGCGTACTTGCTTCGGCAGTACATATACTAAAATTGGAACGATACAGAGAAGATTAGCATGGCCCCTGCGCAAGGATGACACGCAAAATCGTGAAGCGTTCCACATTTTTTGCTACTTTAATCAGTTCTATTTTATATATATACGTATTCATTATATATTTTTGCTTATTATGTTAATAAATTTGCTGATGTGATAATTTGTACGATAAAATTCAAGTCCTAATAATTGAATCGAATAATAGGCGCAATTAGTTTTATTTATTAATGATAGTTAATGATAATATGAAAAGAATTAGCGTTTACAATAAAATTTTATTTTGTCTGTGATAGAAAATGTGATAGAAAAATATTAACATATAAAATTAAATAAAAATGAATACTTAAATGAAATTTCAACAGAATTAAATAATATCGAATAATTAAAATATAATTGTGAAATCAATTAAAATTTTATTTAGATATTCTTTTCACTTCTTTATTCTTAAATATTCTTAGTACATTAAATTAATAGTATGTTTCTAAAAGTAACATCTAGCAAAAGTTTCTTTGTGACGAAAGATTGATTATTTAACATAACTTAATTCATAAAAACTAAAAAATAATAATTCAGTTACTGGGACATTTATAAATTGCACAATCTTATGTTCTCTATAATTATTAAATTTATTTGACATTAGAATCAAAATTCATATAAATTCTATCAATCTCGACAGAATATATCTGAATTAGACATGTAAAGAGACATGAAGAGACATTTATTGACGACGACAGAGCGTCAGTATAACCGACAATATAAAACACTTCCCACTGAAAGTATCTAAAAACGTAAAAAATTTCCATCGAAATCGCGGCGATTCTTCAGACATAATTACGAACGAACGCGCAGTTTCGCCGTGCACCACGTATCATCGGGAGTGTTGCCGACGTTGGCCGACGTCTCGGTCTCTTCGCGCTCGCTCCGCGATCGCGAGATAAATGCGTAGGCGTATCGCGCGGAGTAAGTGACGATCGGAGCCGTCGGCGAAGCCATCGGGACCCGCAGGAGCGATCGGGCGCGTCAATAATCGGGTGTCCGACGTCGGACGCCGTTGCTCAATGCCCTCCCGCACGCCGGTGCCGCCGACAGGTTACGTCTCCGCGGGAGCGGGACAAATGAATCGATTGTGGTAGTGATAAGGGTGCACGCTCGAGGCTGAGGATCATGTCGGGAAAGTGGCTGTCGAATTTCGCCCTGGCCGGCACCATCAGGCTGCTGATAATGAACTCCGAGTACCAGAGGATCATCGGCAACCGCGTCGAGGTGTCGACCGCCCTCAACTCGTGGAAGAGAGGTTAGTCGGCCGCGAGGGCCGCCCGCCTGTTCGCGGCTTCGCCGTTGTCACGTTCGACTGCTTTTACTGTGAACGTTAATATATCAGTACCTAGAATCATCAACGATTAAAGCATCGTTCAAAAAATGCCACTTTATCTGCGCTAACCTGGGTATTCCGTTTCTGAAATTTTTTTTTCATTCATTTACAGTCAAAAAAATCGTTCAAAAATTTTCTAAAAATTAATGAAGATACTTTTAAGTTTGTAGAATAAACATCTTCATTTTGGAAGAGATAAGAGGATGAGGAGAGGGGACTCGTAGGAGTTTGAAGAAATTTTCGTGGATGGAAGTCACTCGGGCACGGAATACTCATGATAATGCTGTATGAGTTAATTTCTGCTGTCTAATGTTCATTTCTACCAATGCACTTAACTTATTAACTTTAATCTCGGTTTAACTTATCTTGTATCTTTTTCCAATTATAAAATTAGAGAAAGATGGAAAGTAAGTTAAACCGAGATTAAAGTTAATCTACATTAGTAGAAATAGACATAAATATATTATACTCTTTGAAAAATAAGAATGGATAAAGGAGAAAGTAAATTGATCAATTTAATCATTTAAAAGTAATGACAAGTATTGGAGAACGCATTATAAATTTGAGAAATTTTAAAGAAAATTACAAACCTTGATTAATTTGACTGTTTGGTAATTCTAGTGTTAAATATCGTTTTGATTAATTAGTAACAGATTTCACAGTCGCAGAATATAACGTATTTCTGATTTTCCAGTAACCGAAGGAGTTTACCTGCACAAGTTCGGCATAGATCCATATGAGGGAGATCTGTTCCATGAGACTCCGATCGGCTTGTACATGTTCAACCTGATGCAGGAATACTTACCACAGTGGGCATTATTTCTACTGTTTGTTGTCGTCGACCTAACGACTGCCCTGTGCCTCGCTCTTGCAGCAAAACATTACGCAATTGAGTTGGTTGGTATAGTATTAGAATTTAAATTTGTTTAATTTGAAGTTTTCATGATAAAAGTATGTGATACTTATTTCAACTCGAATTACAGGCAACGAAAAGAAAAGAGGAGAAGGATGAGGAGACCAAGAAGCCTAGTAAGGACGCTCCCAGCACGTCTGCTTTATATGTTTCCGCGGCGTATCTGTTCAATCCGTACATAATATTGAATTGCGCTGGCCTGACGACCACGGTTTTCACCAATCTCCTCTACTCGATCGCGCTGGTGTCGATGACGAGACGCTCAGTGCTCTGGAGTTGTGCGTCGATAGCGTTGCTGACGTTGCAAGGACTCTATCCCGTGTCGCTCATGGTACCGGCGACCATTTACGTTGCCGGTGCGGCGAAGAACAAGAAGACGAGTATCGTTACGATGCTAGTCGCGTTTACGAGCATTCTGGCGGCCCTGTTCGCCGTTTCTTACTGCATCATGGGAAGCTGGTCCTTCTTGTGGAGCACCATCGGCTTCATCCTAACCGTTCCCGACTTACGTCCGAATATCGGACTGTACTGGTACTTCTTTACGGAGATGTTCGAGCACTTCAGATGGCTCTTCATCGCGTCCTTCCAGATAAACGTCGGTTTACTGTACATAGTCCCTCTAGCACTGCGATTACGACGCGACCCGATGTTACTGGCGTTCTCTTACCTAGCGATAGCTGCCATATTTAAATCCTATCCGTGCATAGGAGACGTCGGCTTCTATATATCTCTACTGCCGCTGTGGAAGCACTTGTTCCAACGTGAGTCCAACTCATTGATATTTTTTCATAGTACAATTCAAAGTGGTACGAATCGTTCTAACATATCCTGCTCTTTTTTTTCTAGATATGCAACAAGGATTCATTGTAGGTTGTTTTGTACTGTTTTGTACGGTCTTTGCCCCGACCGTGTGGCATCAGTGGATCTACTCCAGATCGGCAAACGCAAATTTCTACTTCGGAGTAACACTGGCGTTCGCCATAGCGCAAATCTTTCTCCTCACGGACATCCTGTTCGCTAGTGTGAAACACGAGTTCGCAGTTCAGCACGGTATCAATAAAAAAGTTAATGGAAATGAGGCTAAACTGTTGCTCGAATAAACTTAGGCTTTTCTAGATCGAAATGTATAATACCCTGCCGATGAACAGTGACAAGTGATACATGTCTTTGAATCATTTGCGATAAATGAAAATAAATAGTTTTTTACAAAAATCTGTTTTTATTTAGATCGATTAATACATGCGTCCATTTGTTTAAAATGTTACAGTATCATAGTACGAATTATCATAAAATAAAATAGAGTAAAAAATTCGCTTATTTTTTTAAATACAAATTAAAACGATTCAATGATTTATAATTAAATTATAGACGTGCTTATGGTACACAAATAATTTTTTATACAATTCATTTTCATATTATATAACCAATGTAAAATTCTATATAAAAAATCTTATAAAACCCACTATTTATTTAAAAACTTTTATACTTTTTTAATTGTCAACAGTTTAATATATTGTTGACAAAATATTTCAGCTTCACATTATATATTACATTGTTATCTCGTAATTTTATATTACATTGCTGTCCCGTAATTTTATATACATAAAATTATTTCATATTAGCACCTCCAAAAATATTCTTTAAAAAAAATATTTTACGTAATATGATTAGTTTATAAAGCAAAACTAATAGTATCGGAGAGCTATTAAGTTATTGTATTTAACTGTATTTAATGTTTAATAATACTGATATTTTAATACTGATATTTTGTACTGTGAACTGAAAAAATTACCAATAATGTTTAATTACCTTGGACTTACTGACTACTGTTACTCCCTTCAGGTAACTTAAAAACAATGATATTTAACTACTTCAGTTAATATTAAATACTATTACTTTCACTCTTTAAGTAACTTAAAGATGATAAAATTAAAATGTTAATATAAAATGATGTATAAGATTAGATGTCTTAACACTAAAAAATGTTAGATTAGCATAGGTTTTGCATTCATAAAAATGCAATTAATGTTTAAAATCTATACGAGTTGATAGTTACTTCTGCTTTAACTTTAAATTTTCCATTTTATGCACGAGTCTATTGAATGTTTTTGTTTCATTTTCTTCTTTCTCATCATTTTCGGATAATTCCATTGCATCTGATGTGTCTTTACCATTACATGACTTAATTTTAGAATTGTTTTCTAATTTTGTTATTATATTCTCCTTTAACGGCAACTGTTCAAAGGGAATACATGCGTTATGTTTTCTACAGTACTTCCAAAGTTGATCCCAATGCTTATCGCTGCAGAGTATTTCTGGATTTCCTATTATTATCATAAGTGCTTTTGCGCGTGTTATAGCAACATTAAATCTCTAAAAAAAAAATATGTATATAAAAAATTCAAGATAATGTAAGGTGATTTTATACGAGAGTAATTGATTTATGGTTGGATTGACATGTGGCTTTATACTAACGCGAGTGACTAGTTAATGATGAGATCGCGATTTCGATTCGAACTCTCATCCAGTATATACTTCGTTAAGGGATTGAGAATAATATGGGGAACACAAAAAGCTTTTAGGATGCATTATGTGAACTCCGTACTAACTATTCAAAATAATAATTGACTCAACTTAAGCGGATATCAGGTATATAGCATATGTAATGAATACTGTACCTTTGGATTGGATAAGAAACCAATGTGTTCCTTGTTATTGTGTTCGAAAATTTTAGATCGTACCGTTGTCAATATCATCACATTTCGTTCTTGTCCCTGAAATGTTTCAACTGTTCCCACAGTTATATCCTTCAACTTCATAACTGCTAAATAATTGCTAATATCCAATTGCTGCTGTTTAAAAGGCGTCACGATTCCGATATCCTTTTGTGTTATCTTGCATTTTCCAAATGTTGTGTTCATCAATATATCCACATACATCAATACTGCCAGTACTTCATTCATGTTAGAAACACTATAAATATATTACGTTTATGCAATTTTGCAAACGAATTAATTATATAAAAACTTAATTTTATTTCAAGAGATATGAGATGACACGTGGATTCGTGCTAACGCGAGTGATTAATAATGGAAGGATTCTGGATTTAAATGTCCAGTGGTCCTTCATCTCATTTTTAGCAGTAAGTCACAACAGAACTTTTTAAGTTTAGGAGACATTAGGGATTACTATATCTAACCACCCATCTATACTTAAATATACTAACCTTTGGTTTGAAGCTCTTTCTTCTGTGCCTCGAACTTCTTGAAATATCATAGGAAAATTTTTATTGGGCAATTGCGACCAGTTCAATGCCATTCGTGTATCGGCTCCTCCACAGATTCGTAAATCACCGTTATAAAATAATTTATTTGACACGAATAAAATACTTTCGTGACTACGATAATTTTGAACTAATTTTGTTACATAGTTCGGATTATACTCTCCATTCTGCTTTTTATATGGCTCACAATCGCTCATTAATCTTTCCAACATGGATTTTCCTGTTAGGAATTAAATTAAATAGTTAAAAAAATTACAATATACAGATTACATGATATTTAATGCCAGTTTGGAAAACTTACCAAGAAGATGTTCAATCCTTTTGCAACGAACAACAGGCCCCAATTGATAAGGATCACCTGCGATAACAATTTGTGCTTGGAATCCAGTTCCTTCCTCATTAGATTTTTTATTTGTCAGCGCGAGAGGAATCAACATATCTGGTTCAGTCGCTTGACTTGCCTCATCAATAAATACGTAAGAAAAATGATCTTCCCGGAAATTTAGATTAATCAATCTATAACAAACAATACGTAATGTATCAAATATTTCCTAAAAATTTAACATTTAAATTTTTAATTTAACGATATTAATTTAATTATAAATATATCAATTTAAATTTAACGACATTAATTTAATCGTGAAATATCTCTATAGCTAATGTTCATACAAAAGTGATTAATTTTATTTATACAGAAATTTTTATAATTATTAAAAATTTACACCACGTATCTAAAATAACACATACATATAAAAGAAAACGGAATAACATGCATACCTTGTGGATGATATTAATGTTGTAATAACAATTTTTTTCATTGATAGTAACTCTTTTCCCAAAAGGACAGTATTTCCCTCAACAAAATTCGCACACGGTTCAATTTCTTTGTCCACCCTGTTTTTCAACAGACAAACTTCAGTTTGCATTTATATATAAGGCTCGTTATCCTTTATTTTATGTCGCAGCTAACAAAATTAATAATTACAAAGAAAAGTCAAATTTAAAGACAAACTTTTACTTGTGCAACATTAATTACGTTAAGCATCTATATACCAAAAAAAAAAAGAAAAGAAATGAGAAAAACTAAAAAAAATTAATCTTTTACCATTCTCTAGAAGGAGCATATATTCGATATATTAGATTGCTTGGAATATGTTCCATACGAATCAATCTTTTTGTGATTTCATCAGCTGCTGCATTAGATACTGTGCACACTAATATATTTTTCGTCGGAAAGTGCCTCACAATCTATCAACCAAAAAATTAAAAAAAAATAAATATAAAATAAATTGCTGAATGTGTTAGAACTAAGAAGTTACCTGACATATAGCTTCAACTAATGTTGCTGTTTTTCCGGTACCTGGGGGACCAAAAATGATATAAGGTGCAGGACATGCTGTCTTATTTAATATTTTCGACACCGCTTGCTTCTGTCGTTCATTTTCCTTCATCTTAATATTTATCCATTCAACGTTGCTATATAACACATATATTTAGAGTTAGATAAAATAGTTTATATACATACATATATATATATATGTATATATATAACATTATACATAACACCAAAGTATTTGATTTTTTTGAAGACTTACATTTTCATATCTATGCAATTTGTCTTCAGTTGTGGATATACAATCTCAATCCACTTGCATTTACTTATTATTGTTAATGCATAATGACAGCAATTCAATGCCCAATGATCGGCCCAGAAATCTATATTAAATCTTTTCGTCGCATCTTCCAATATTCTTGCATCTCTAAATGATACATAAAATTAATTATATATATTTCCTCAGTTTCTATCATAATTACATTGTTATATTACATTATAAAAACTAAATATATTTCTAGAAATGTTAAGACATTTAAAGAAAAAAAAGGATTAGGAAAAGAGAAGATAGGTATAGTAAGATAGATGAAAAAGAAAAAAGTTCAAGGATACTCAGAATATTAGAAAAAATTATTCTAGGAAAATGTAAAAGGACGAATGAAATGAAGAAACGTCGGTTTAAGATTTGATGCAAAGCAAATTCCGCTTCTTCGCTGGAAAATATTGAAGTAAATAAATCATCTAAATTAAAACAAATTCAAGGTAACTTGATAATACGTTGTGCTAATACTGCGTTTCTTTCCAAATAAAAATCAAGAAAAATAAAAAAAAAGAAACTTAAATACTCTATATCCGTAAGGATAGATATCTGTTAAAGTACACAAGAAGAAATAGAAATATTAAGTATAATAAATATTATATTAACATGCGAAAAATTATAATAAACTTACCGAATATGCTGGACTTTAATTATTACATTATTTCCTACCACTTCCACAACTTTAGCCCTAGTTACATATTTTGTAGTAGGATCATTAAGAGTCACAAAATCATATGATGTAATGAAACGAAGATCAGTGTTCAAAATTTCCATGTTGATAATAAAATGATCTTTTGTAGCATGTATCTTAACTGCATGATTTGTCAATTTGTACCGTTTCATTTCCAAATCTTCTTCAAATTGTTTTAGATATAAACATATTTTCAATACAATCAAATAAACCTGTTTAGTTATCGTTTGTACATTAGAAAAACTTTCAATGCACTTTACATAATTATGTATCTTATGTAAATCTGAATTGCTAAAAGTACATTCTTTTTTATAGTATATAGTTTTTAATGCCTTATGTAAATGAGACGGCATAGTAACAAATGGCAGCTTAAATTTCGGTGCTAATGCGGGTGCTGTATATGACCTAAAAGTTAATAAAATTTAATTACATACCAAATAACCAACTTAAGTTAAAATTATAAGTAAAAATCTCTTTTTCATATGAATATATGCACAGTATTAATATACAGTTGAGATATTATTGATAAATTGCTTACATATTATATTTATAAGTTATATTTTATAGCATTATATTTAAAAGTCATGTTTACTAATCAGTTAATTAAAATCTTATATATTTCTAATACCATAATATAAGTTATAATTTTTCTTACATAGGAGTCTCCTCATTTTCGTTCGACATGATGAAAACAAATATTTGTAAAAATCGCCAATAACAATACGAACGTCACGTGAAAATTGAATCTGAAAAAATTTTATACATACAGAAAAAAATAAAGATATTAATTTTTTAATTTCACACAAATATATCGTAAATATTCGCAAAAGAATTAGCCGAGTGTTGCATTAAAATAAAATCTCTAAACAATTCAATAAATTTTTTTCTCTTTTAAATGCTTTGCTTATCCAAAATAGTCAATACCGTACGAAATAGTAATACAGGATACTTACATGCGAGTTATCGCAGCGAAGAAAGCCATATAATAATTCACAGAATTCTAAAGTTACAAAAATGCGATAAACTATACTGCAATATCTGAAACTTTATCTGCTGCGAATTGATATTATCTTGCTGGCCCAACAGCTCACAACCATTCACAATCGTACGCACGAGGTATCATCGCCGACACCAGAATGCAGAATGAGTGCAAACTCATGCGTCGTAGTAAAGTGGTGGAAGGAAATGCATGCGTAAACCACAAATGTGCTGCGCGGAATGCACTGCGCCGCACACGTATATGCATTTGTGTGCGTGTTAATCCCCTCCACGATTACTGTCCGATTAATGTATCCACGTCTACATACTGCCATATCGTTTTATGAAAGAGGGGATTTCCCAGAGACTTCTCCGTATCAGTAGCGGGTGTGTTCCATTTCGCGCTCGCGAGAATTACCCGTTTAATATTTGCTAAACAATAAAAATAATTTCAAAGCGACACACGATGCTTTCTCTTCCTGCGGGATTGGCAGCTGCGCACTTCTTGCATTCATTCATCTTTTATCTTTTTCTCTCCAATATGGAAAGAAAAGAAATTATCGTAGTGAAAGTGGTGGAAGGAAATTTGAAAAAGATTTGATCCTCTCTACTACTACCGTAACTAAAATACACTTCCGTATTGGCACTTTTCATCTCCGCGTGGCGGACATCCACGTGACTGTATGATCATCCATGATGTTAAAGTCAGGATCGAATAAAGGGAGTGTTCTGTAATAACTAATAAGTAATAATGTAGTTACGCTTTTTTTTATTAAACGTTTTTTTCTTCAAAAATTTTTAAAATAAAATTAATTCAAAAATAACAAACACTGGTAAATAAATTCAAAATTAAATTTATTTAAACAAAAGTTTTCGGTGAACATACGTATGGTCTTGTCACGTTGTATCTCATTGGATGAGATTCAAAACAGAAGAAGGACACAAGAGGATCCATGCGATTATTACGCATTTTCTCGTGGGCTGCCGTGGGGTGAACACGTATGTATGTACAACTACAGGTTATACAGTTGTGATACTACTGCATCCAAAGAGGAATCCATCTAGTACGTAAAATTTTGAGTTAAATTAAAAAGACATTTTATTAAGAGAGTTGTGAGAGTTTCCAGTAACCACAAAGTAACGGCAATGTAACGCCAATGTTATGATTTCCCAATCAACAATATAATTGTTATACATATGCAAGACATATTACATTGTAGTTGTATTATTGAGTAGGAAATTATAACATTGGCTGGTATTCATAATCGAGTCTAAAATATAAGATCGTCTTAAGTTTACCTTCAGATATTCTGTAGCTAGTGAAATAGAAGTCGCGAACTGGTAGCGAACGTGTTTGGACGTGTTTCGTCCCAAAAGAAAATTTTTGAAAGTTGCTGATGCAACCAACCGTATTTGTTTCATCCATTATACATTAGAGGTGCGTTCCGTTTCATACACGATGCGCATGATGCATCATTTAACCTTCTTGTTAACCAAAAGATGGACAAGGATAAATGATGCATTATGCGCATCATGCAAGAAACGGAACGCATCATAGAACGCATTCATTTCATTCATTATTATACATTAGAACGTCTGGCCGAATCGAACCCAAATTGGGGATCGAGTGCCATAAACAAAGAAGAAGTAGCCAGTGAAATGATCCATCCAGTATCTAAATTTTAAGTATAAAGAATAACGGATTATAAATATCGGCCAGTAACGTTACATTACTGTTATTTTATGTACGTGTTTACTGGGATTCTACTACCTTTCGTAGACTGAGTACAAACAAGAGCGTAACCTTGTCCATTAATAATTAGATAGACGAATCGACATCTTTATTTACACGTTAGCATGAAAAGGCACCTTTAAAGTGAGAATAGGCCTGTTCTTTTTTAGCGAACTGGCTGCACCAGTTCAGAGGTTATCCTTTTCTCCGTATGGGAAGGAGAAAGATAGCTTTTGAACTAGTGCAACTAGTTTAGATAAAAAGAACAAATCTAACCTAACATTCCATGCTTAAGCACGCGAATTTTGAACAATTTGATTTGATTGGTCAATTTTAAGTACATCTTATTTAAAGATTATAAAAACATTAATAAATTGGAGTTAGAAGTTTTATTTTCAATTAATCTTAGAAATCAGCTATCCTGTATATTTTTTATAAAGAATGTATATACCTTTTATCATAGAAAGTTTCCTAAATTATTTAATTATTCATATTTATTCACACACATTTTAGTTAAGTAAACTAAGTTAATTTTAATGAGTTACTAGGATTGCTATACTAAATTAATATCAATATAATACAAAATTATCTTAATAAGCTGAAAACATATAAAATTCATTTATTACTAACTTTACGAATCATTGTTGAATGATGATTGTTAAATGCAGCTTTGTTTTTAATATTTTGATCATACTAGATGCACTAATTATTGTTTGATTGCCAACAAATGGTCTTTCTATAATATACTCTATAATACGCTACTCTAATGAATGATCAAAAATATGTTATTTTTGAATGTCGGTACTGACAGCAATGAAACAAGAAAAACTTATAATTAGATATAATCTTTACAGTTATATCAAATGTATGAAATATCATTATAATAACAATATTGCATTTTAACAAATGTTAAAAAAAAAGTACAAAGATTTACACCCCATCTCATCTTTTTTCAGAGAGAGAATATGGCATCTCCTGGTCCTTCACATTGCGAGACTCAAGATCCTGTCGTTAAAATAGAGAAAGTAGGAGACGACGCTAACTTCATCTATCAATTTGTGAAAAGTAGCGATAATTATTCAACAGGCACCGCGATTTCTGAAGCTAGTGAGGATACTCTAAGGTATACTTCTCGCTTTATAATTGGTGCACCTACCAAATTTCCAAACTATGGAGATTTTTCAGAAACGTTTGTTATGTATATTTTTTAATCTGTATTCAATAAAAAATAATTTAATTTTATGCTAGAAAATATTTGACATTTTGACATTAATATTTGACATTTTTTGACTGTTTGATGTAGAGGACGTATACTTTCAACATTTCAACATCTCTGTGGATGAAAGAACCAGATTTACCAGATATGTATAATTTACTAAAAGATACCAATCGTAAAAAGATCCATCGTGCTTATGTTGGTATGTAACATTCGAATTGATAAATAAGATATTGTTAAGAAACACTTGTATTCGGGAATGATTATAATTATATTTCTATCTTAAAGATCTCGAGTTTCATAGAGCTGTTTATCCAATCAGAGTTTCTATATACGAAGTATATAATCCTGGGCATATAACTCAAATTTTGGCTAAAAGACCTAATGAGCAATGGTGTTCATTATGGAGCGGACCGCCTCAGACTTCGACATCACGGATGTTTTCCCCGCCTTTACACACTTGTAATTTCAAAACAAGAATGCTCAGATTAAGATTTAAAAACAGCATTTGGGACTACTACAAAACAAAGCTGGATGCTGTAATGCTTATCGGTACAACTGACTTGATAGTTCCCAAAAATATTAAATAGAGTTTAACTGATTTGTTAAAGAGCATTAATTGTAATTATCCTTGCCATTCGGACATTCATAATCTAACACCTGATTATGAAAGTGCACACTCGGATATATCCCATTTTCAAAAGCATTTTTCTATATATTGCAAAAGGTATATTATAATCAAAAATATTAAGTAATATTCAATCTTTTTTCATATTTTTAATACTGAAAATTAATTTGTCCTAATGTTATTCACAGCGACGTAGAGGACGAGCCTAGGCACGACTATTTAGTAACAGATCATTCGAATTGTGCAAAGTTAAAAAAAATAAACATTAGCGAAGTCTCTCCGGATGAATTCCAGGAGCAACCACGTTGTAGTTTTTCTTCGCTACCTGTGAAGTATTCGAAGTAGTCTATAATCTCGTATCTCGTAATATTTATTATAATGTAACATCATGAATAAAATTTTATATTTTGCCTTACAGGATGAAGTAATACTAGAAATATTAAAAAACTTAGATGTAAAGTCTTTGTGCCGTATGAGCAGCGTAAATAAACATCTCAATAATTTAACACGGGATTCTAGTCTTTTTAAATGTTTAAATTTACGATATTTGTGTGATGATACTCTCATTTCCATTGATGAGATTATATTTTATTTTACATCCAGATGTAAATATTTTGAACAATTGGACTTTACGTCAAGCGATATTTCTGTTTCTCGTTTTGAAGAATTTCTTAACATTTGTGATAATCGTTTAACACACTTACGATTACGTAACTGCCCATTTGTTAACAATTTTGTCTTATTACAAATTACAACGACATGCAAAAATTTAAAAGGTACATTAAACATGATTATTAGAATCTAAATTGTACATGACCAATTTTCCGTATTTTCTTTTTTTTTTAGTATTGGATCTCAGTTATGTCTGTATCATGAACCAAGGATTTTCGTGCCTCGAAAATCTAGAATTTCTAGAGGAGTTAAACCTTGAATGTACAAATATGATAGATATAACAAGTAGTCTCTATGCAGAATATTGCAAAAGAATCGCCGTATGCGTGATTTGAATTTAAACCACAGCTTTGTTTGTGACAGTGATTTTAATAGTGATCTAAACGACGTTATGATACAGTTAAGAGATTCATGTCCAGACTTGGAAATAATAGGCTTAGCACATGGTACTATTACTTCGCGAGGTATTGATGCTCTCGCAGAGTGCAGGAATTTACGAAAGCTAAATATTCTTTTTTCGAAAATAGAGAGACGAATGTGAGTTATATTTTTTAAGATACATATCATTCTTTATCGAAATTGGTATTCTTACATTTTTTATGAGTATTGTGAAATAGTTGTTTTTCTCTTTATGATAAAAAAACCCATATAAACCGTATGATTTTACTGATTTTTGTTACAGAGATAATGTCGATTACTTGCGAAAATGTTTTTTTTTCTTATAAATATTTGGAAGAGCTTTATTTGACGCAACTTGGAGACTCTCAAAATATCATGTTATGGTCTAGATGTACCGATGTCCATGATCTGTCGCTGTGTAAAAATTTAAAACAAATACTTTTGTACTACATACCTGATTATAAAACTGTCGAGCTATTGTTAAAAAATTGTCCTAAACTGCAAGCAATCCATGTACATTTTAAAATTTTGAGACGTCTTTAATTGCCCAGTTGAAGAAAAAATATCCATATCTGTCCATTGAAGTAATAGAGATTTTCTAAATTTCTATGAATTTCTAATTTTATTTATAGCAAAAATTTCCAAAATAAGTAAGCGATATTTAAAAAAAATGACAGCAAAATGCGAAAAAGGCGTTGCCTTCACGTATTTTACTTATTAATATATTGTTAAAACAAAAACGTTTTTGTTTTAATTTTATTCAAATCTCTACAAAAATAATGTAAAAAGTTGTCGAATCTAAAATAAAAATTTATAGCATCATTTGGATCACGTATTTTTATATCCAATCAAAGATCGTTATTTTCTATGGTATTCTACTTATGAAGGATTATTTTAATAAATAGCGATAAACATGTATATAATACGGAATAAATATATATTAATGATTTTTTATTATCAGACAAAATCTTCGGCCTAACAGTTTTTCTGTATACAATAAAAGATTTCAATAATTATTGACAGATTGTCTATAAAATTAATCATTAAAATAATCAACATTGTCGTACTTATTTTAGATACATTTGTAACGAAAATAAAACTGCATTATATTTATTTACTGATTCTTCAATTATAATCAGTAATAAAATTGCGTATCTGAAAAAAAGAAAAGAAACCCGCGAAATATGTATGACAATCAGACTGTGTGTGAAATGTTTATCTAATGCATATAGAATTATCATTTTAACACACATAAAAAATGGTGTTTTATACAGTACGAGGAAAATGATGTATGGCCATTAAATCTATAGCGCGCAGAAGTCAAAGCGTCATCCACGAATCTGTCGGCGGAGTCATCCAAATGATGAGAACTGAAAATGAGAATCCGTTATGCTGCGTCGCGTGTGATACTGCGTTTGAACGTCATCGAGCGTACTTCCGTCGCGCCAGCTTTTCCAGGTTTGCCGGTCACGGAGGAGACACTGGGATTTGGCGTAGGGCTCTGCGACAGGGACGCTCGTTCATCCGTGGATTTCTCGCGTTCTAGCCGCTGCTTGCTAAACTTGCCCATGCCAGGTCTG
Source organism: Tetramorium simillimum (assembly GCA_011636635.1). Classification (NCBI taxonomy): domain Eukaryota; kingdom Metazoa; phylum Arthropoda; class Insecta; order Hymenoptera; family Formicidae; genus Tetramorium; species Tetramorium simillimum. The sequence goes on along the minus strand of VBVQ01000914.1, from coordinate 10,925 downwards.
TAAATCTCCATCGCCGGACGATCCTACAATCAATCGGGATAGTCAGTAAATATTTTCATTCAAATATGTGTATTAATAATGGAGTGGAAATGTGTAAACTTTATGTACAAGCATCATGAAGTACATTTCATGAATAATACATAATAGATAGATTTTAATTATTAAACAAGTAATTAAAGATGGATCTATTCTATTTTCAAGAAATATATTTACTTTGCATATTTATCATAAACCTTCGACAGCTCTTTCTTTACATACAATATTTGTAAAAATTACAATCACATCAAAATTAATGAGGAAATGAAAATCTATGAGATTGTAGCGCTTTTACATTGAAAGCCAAGGCTCAACTCAGGCTATAGTTCCATCGAAGAATGGCTCTTACCTTATTTCGTATCCTACGCTCCAATCGTGGATCTTTCTTATCTTTCTCTTTCTCCTCGTTATCATTCTTCTGGAGGTTACTTTGGCCTCCTCCATCTAACGATTTGTGACGCCGTAAACAGTTGCTATCACCTGCACCGCCTTCGCCGCTACTTTCGAGGGAATTACGCCTTTTAACAACTTTCGATTCCTTATCTTCGGAATCGTTCTCATTGTTGACATCTGTGCAAATGTGTTGGTTACATCGCGTTGTATTTGTCACAAAAATATTCACATGCGCAGGAATCTTCCCTCATTTACATATTTAGCTCATTCACAAAATCGATTCTGTTGCGTTAATAACATTCGTCAAAATGTATATTTATTTTACGACGAAAGTAGCGCTTATCTAGTTTCATATAAAAAGACATTATTAAGCTTTTGGAGATGTTGAAATCAACAACGCTAAAAAAAAATGAGGGAAGAGGTAAATTCTCTGTGACAATTATACGAATAAATCTTTTTTACCTGCATTGACTGAATCGTTCCCTTCTTCAACGCCATCCTGGGAGTTCTGTATGGTGTCCATTGTCATCCTATCCTCGGCAGTATTATGTGGCTCGCATTCGTTGTCTTTAGCATGCCTCAAATCATCTCCATTATACACAGATTCTTTGCCACTTCCATTTTCCCCCTCCTGTACAATATCATGTTCCTCCTTCGCTTTCTTTGGATTTGTATCGTCCCCGTTGGCGTCGGCAATCTGTTTTTTCGTTTCTGCCAACTTTTTCTTCTCCTGTCTCATTTTTTCATAACTTTTTCCGCGTCTTTCCTCTACCTTTCTCTCTCTGGGCTCCCTAAACTCTTCCTTCATCTCGTATCTCCTATCGTCTCGGAGATCGATTCTTCTCTCCTCTCTTTCGTCGCGTCTTCCGTAAGGTTTTTTTTCGTCGTACCGTCGTTGCTTGATTTCTCTTTCTTTATTTCTATCGTCAATCCGCTCTCTATATCCCTTGATGATAGGCTTAATTTCTCGATCTCGCATTGATTTCTCTCTTATTTTCTCGTCTCTCTTATTTCTGTTTTTCAGCTCCTTCGGCGAAAGCTTATCTCTTTCATCTTTATTCTCTTTATCGTCTTTACTGGATTCTTTATCCAAATCTGGATTTCTTAAAACCTACAAAAAATTAAATACAGTGCATCTATTTTAACATTTCTATGGTATTATTTTATGTGATGATCAGTATCAAACATTTCGACTTAATTTGTATTGATGCCCACTATTCCCTTTTTGCTATGTCTTGACAATAGGCCGTTGATAGAAATTGTCAAAATGTGAGAGAATAATAATCGTCGATACAAAAATCTAACCGACATATTTATCTAAAGTCAATCACTATTTTAAAATATTTATTGCCCTTTATCTTATAGACATTTTACCGTTTTGCATGTTATACACCATCATAGGGCTTGCAAGTTTATCTTACAACGAAATATAAGAGCACAGTTATCAAATATATAAAGCAGATCTTTTTTAAAAAATTTTCTTCAAAAATTGAGTACAGATAAAAAAGTTACAAAGTGACACAATGTTCTATACGTATATGTATAGAATTACATAAAGTTTCACGAAAACCGTAAATATAAAATTAATTGCGATAAACGTTCCTCTTTCGAGAACCATCACCAAACCAGCTCGTCAGCATCGATTTTTCCGTCTCACGATACAGTAGTTGATCAATTCACAAAGTTAAAATCCTAAGCCCATTCTTTTTACACGCCGCATTGCAGTAACATACGATTCTTTCGGCGAAAACATTGTACCACAGCTGTTTCGCAGGTCAAAATCAGGAAGAAATTCGCGGCTACTAGCATAAATGAAAAGATGCTCAAATATATTCTAACGCATTAGAGATGATTTAAACAGAGAAAAGTATGAGATTTTCTTTTGCTAATGAAAAACTTTCTTACATGATCGCCTTTGTAGAAACAGAAATAAGTTTTGTAGTTAACTTGATTACTGCCAGTTAAATATCGTTTCTTGACATTGAACATGCTTCTAATCGGTTTTATCTTTCTAATGGGCTCGTAAAACCTTTCATGAGTGTTATACAATTTTGCTTGCGCCCGTTTGTATAGAAATCTATTGACGAAAATCTCTTCTCCATATTTATATGTACTTTTGTTTTCAACAAAGCTTTGAACAAACGCGTCTTCAAATTTGACATTTGTGGGATGAAATGTGGAAAAGTTGGGTGATTGTTCGTCTTCCGCGTTATATACGTGCTGCAGATGAAAACGTTTGGTATCAGCAAATACAGTAAAGAATGAAATATGCACGAAACTGTTTTGACCGAGCTGAATAAGTAATTACAAGCAAAATGGTAATTATATATATCCCATATATTCCGTACTGTATTTGTTGCCAATTGATTGCATCAATTTGATTACTGTACCTTAGAAATAATAGGATCGTCTTTGATCTTTCGTCTTTCTATATCCCTCCGTCGCCTTTCTTCACGCTTTTCATCTCTAAGACGCTGTTTCTCCTGTTTACGAAGCTTCAAATACTCGAGTAGTGGAGTTGTCGTGATTTTCTTCACTGTATCTGTGCAATACGATTATAATTTTAAAACATTTTCCCTTATTTATACTACATGTACATATCTCTTTACTTAAATAATATACACAAACGAAAAACACTCACTGTCTGATGGTTGGTAAGAATATTCAGTCTTCGATTGGGCTACACTCGAATCAATTTCTTGATTTTTTAAATTTTCTAAGAAGCTTATATAATACGAATCGCTCTCGATGGTGCCACATTTGAGATCCTTTTTCTTGCCCACTCGTTTTTTTGGTAATCTTTGAAAGGGTGCAAACTCCACTACTGCGGGATATTCCACCCCTTTCGAATCTACAAAGACGTAGTTATCAAACTTCTCCCGAAACATGAAGATGTCTTGTTGCTCCATGAAATTGATGTAGGCGCGAGAAAACGCGAATTGGCCAAGGGACATATCGGCTTTGACGAAGTACATGTAGTCGTGTTCTGGCAGTGGAGAAACTTGCTCTAAGAATTGTTCCTGAGTCATTGTTGGAGGCAGCCTTCTGATCACCACCTAATCCAAATACAATTCACTTTGTATATATTTCAATACATAAGAAAATTAGGTTAAAAGATACAAAATAACATCTGATAGAGATGCAACGTATTAATACTGTATATTTTCCATGACTATGGCTGCAGTCAACTTCAACAAGTTACAAATGCTTCAAAGCATTTGTAGTGTCAAGTCAACCGCAGCCTATAAAGTCTATATTTTACAATTCAATGTTATAATGTCTACATATTAATAACTAAATTATACTACTGATGGCACTTGATATGTAACTATTTTATATTTAATTGTATAAGACATCAATCAATAAATGAAATATTTTATAATATATCTACTTAGATTCAAAATATTAAACAGTCTTTGTGGAAAGTGATGATACATGTAGCATGGAATGTATTAATTTTCAGGAAGTTCAAACTTTAGTTTAAACCTCTCCAAAAAAAAAAATTGTATTAGTAGCTTTCCAGCATAAGACATACAACGACACAAGTTATTCTATTTTTATTAGATAAGTAAAAAACAATAACAAAATGATTCCTGTGTTGATTTAGGTCTCATGTTGGAGAGCTCCCATTATTATTAGAAAAGATCAGGGAAGACATGAAAGGATTGTCTGTCGCGGCGAAATAAATTCAATCTCTATCGAATCCAAGCCAACCTTTGTTATGGGACGACATTTTTCTTTCTTGTTATCTTTGGCTTTTCCGACGTCCGACGACGTGGTCTGCGTGTCGTTCTGCACGGAACAGCCGTCGTTCTGCGCAGCACCCTCAGACTGCTGCGCTTCCTCAGTCATTCTGACTTACGGCACTGACTCGCGATCACTTTCTAAGATTCAAGGAACTGTCGTTGCCGCACCGGTTCCACTTCCGGTCCGAAAAATATGTTGTATAATTTTGTCCTCTTGGTGATCAAACGAAGGGATCCTCTCCGCTCTCACGGGACTGTCGCGGCCATTTTGCTCGATAGCTCGATCGAAGGGAGCACACATGTGTCCTTTTTCGGTGTAGTTAGTGCAGATGAACCAACCATTTCATCATTTCGCGGGTTTCTTTTAGATACGTAATTTTATTACTGTAATTGAGGAATTAATAAATAAATATAACGCAAAGATGTTATAGATAAATTTTTATTTTATATCTGGCACAACTTTTTACATTACTTTTTATAAAAATATAGATTGGAATAAAAAATGCTTAAGATTAAAACATGTATCGTTTTAACGATATATTAATAACGTAACATAAATATAAAACGTAAAATAAAATACGTGAACGCGACTTTTTTTAAATCACTTTTTAAATGTATTGTTTACATATCTTGTAATCTCCAATTTTTGCATATACATGAAATTGGGAATTCAAGAAAATTTAGAAAATGATTGGTTTAATTGACACATGTGGATTTATAGTTTTCCCTTGACCTTTCCCTCAACTGGACAATACAAAATGTCTTAAAATTAGAACACTGTACATGAATTGTTTTCAATTTAGAACAATTTGTCACCAATAACTCGACGGGTCTAACATCAAGTGTGAATTGCAAAAATATTTGTTTTAAGTTTTTACATAATGACAGTTAATGGACATCACATATATGCTTACAGTTAGAGACTTCAAGATTTAGACAAATTCTAGATATCTTCCAAACCTTGACAGAAAGAATTCACACAAGTTTTGGTGATTGTGTTCGTCATTATCTCTGTAACAAAAATCATACTATAGTTTTATGGTTTTTCAATCGCAAAGAGAGAAATAACATAATTCTTTCATAATACTCGCAAGAAATGTATAAATACTAATTTCGATAAAGAAATAATACTTATGTATCTTAAAATATATAGCTCACATTTTCAAATAAAGCAAGTCTCTAATATTTAGCTCTCGTAAATTCGTGCACTCTGCGAGGGCATCAATACCTCGCGAAGTAATAGTACCATGTGCTAAGCCTATTATTTCCAAGTCTGGACATGAATCTCTTAACTTTATCATAACATCATCTAAACCAATTTTAGAATCGAAAAATTTAATCCTGTTTAAATTTAAATCACGCATACGGTGATTCTTTTGCAATATTCTGCATAGAGATTTAGTTGTTATACTTGTATATTCGAGGTTTAACTCCTCCAGAAATTCTAAACTTTCGAGGAACAAAAATCTTTGGTACATGTCACTGACATAACTGAGATCCAATACTAAAAAAAAGTACAAAAAATTGATCATGTACAATTTATCTATAATTCTAAGAATCATGTTTATATACCTTTTAAATTTCTGCATTTTGAAATTTCTGAGAAGACAAAATCATTAACATTATATTGGCAGTTACGTAATCGTAAGTGTGTTAAATGATTACCGCCAATGTTAAGTAATTCTTTTAAATGCGAATCAGAAATTATAGATGATGTAAGATCCAACTGTTGTAAATATTTACATCTGGATGTAAAGTAAGAAATAATCTCAGCAACGGAAATAAAAGTTGTATCAGGCAAATATCTTAAATTTAAACGTTTAAAAAGACTAGGATGCCGTGTTAGATTATTGAGGCGTTTATTTACTCTGCTCATACGGCATATAGACTTCAAATCTAAGATTTCCAATATTAATAGTATTACATCATCCTGGAAAGACAAAATATAAAACTTTATTCATGATATTACATTATAATATTACGAGATACGAGATCATAGATTACATCGAATACTTTACAGGTAGTGAAGAAAAACTACAACGCTGTTGCTCCTGGAATTCATCTGAAAAGACTTGGCTAATATTTCTCTTTTCTGACTTTTCTGACTGAGCACAACTGAAATAAGCTGTTACTAAATAGTTGGGCCAGAAATTGTACAAATTAAAGTTGCTGTGAATAACATTAGAACAAATTAATTTTTAGTATTAAAAATATGAAAAAAGATTGAATATTACTTAATGAATATAATACCTTTTGACAAATGTGCAATATTCAGAAAAATTCTTTTGTAAATTGGATATATCCGACTGTGCACTTTCACAATCGGGTGTTAGATTGTGAATGTCCGAATGGCAAGGGTAGTTACAATTAATGCTCTTTAACAAATCAGTTAAACTCATTTTATTTTTGGGAACTATCAAGTCAGTTGTACCGATAAGCATTACAGCATCTAGCTTTGTTTTATAGTCCCAAATGCTGTTTTTAAATCTTAATCTGAGCATATTTGTTTTGAAGTTACAAGTCTGTAAAGGCGGGGAAAATATCCGAGATGTCGAAGGAATAGTCTGAGGCGGTCCACTCCATAATGAATACCACCGATTATCAGAGTTTTTAGCCAAAATTTGAATTATATGTCCAGGATTATATACTTCGTATATAGAAATTCTGATTGGATATACAGCTCTATGAAACTCGAGATCTTGAAAATAGAAATTTAATTATAGGCTGCGTTCACATTGGGCACACATGTGCTGAAAGGTTATTCTATCTTTCTTCGATATACAATGAGCAACAAAGATAGAATGACGCTTTTAGCATGTAAGAGCCCAAAATGAACACAGCCCTAATCTTTCCTGAGCACAAGTGTTTTTTAATCTTATTTATCAATTCGAATGTTACATACGAAGATAACCAGGATGGAAGTTTGTATGATTGCTATCTTTATTTTCACTTGTATCATATTCTGGTAAATTATTGGCTCTGTTGTTTGGTGAACCTGATTGTTTAAGCCATGGTGAAGTTGAAACATTGAAATTATATGTTTTCTATAACAGACAGTCAAAAAATGTCGAACATTACAATATTTTCTAACATAAAATTAGATTACAATTACTTTCTACTCAATATGTATATATAATACATAATAAATTAATAAATAATAGATTAAAAAATATACATACCATAACAAATGTTTCTGAGAAATCTCCATAGTTTGGAAATTTGGTAGGTGGTCCAATTATAAATCGAGAAGTAAACTTTACAATTTCCTTACTGGAATGAGTATCCAGATCAAAATATCTGTGATGAATACCACTATTTTTCACAAACTGATAGAAAAAGTTAACATCATCTTTTTCTCCCTTTACGCTAATGACACGGTCTTGATTTTTGTAATGTACAGGATAATGTGTCATATTAGAAGTTTTAATTCAATCCGACTTTAATTGGTTACTGCACCTAACTTCCGCTGCACGACAACGTTACCGCGTCCTGTTTGCCAATATGTGCCACGTCTTCTTCTTCAATTTCCTGGCACCTGATCTCTGCCGAGATACAATACGGCCAATATCAATATCTTATGAGGGAGGTTATTTCAAAGCGTAAAGTTGCAATCAGCAACCTTCCAAAAGTTCATCTTTGAGACGAAACACATCCGAACACGTTCACTACCAGTTTCGCGAATTCCCGCCGTCGACGAGATACTAGAGGTCTATTCTTTTTAGCTGAACTGGCTGCACTAGTTCAGAGGTTATCTTTCTCCTTCCAATACGAGATGTGTTCCAAAATTCGCTACCACGGACCCTGCGTTCGTGTTTTCTCCCACTGGGAGAGCATAAACTATTGAAAATCTATAGGACACATCTCATGAGTCCTTTTTCGGTGTAGCTAGTGCAGATGAACGGACCATCTCATCATATCGCGGGCTTCTTTTAGATACGTAATTTTATTACTGTAATTGAAGAATTAATAAATAAATATAACACAAAGATATTATAGATAAATTTTTATTTTATATCTGGCACTTTTTACATTTTTATAGAAACGTAGATTTGAATAAAAAATGCTTAAGATTAAAACATGTACCGTTTTAACAATATATTAATAACGTAACATAAATATAGTAAAACGTAAAATAAAATACGTAAACGTGACTTTTTTGAAATCACTTTTTTAAAATATCGTTTGCATATTTTGTAATCTCCAATTTTCGCATATGCATGAAATTGGAAGTTTAAAGGAAATTTAGAAAATCGTTGCTTCAATTGACACATGAAGATATTTTTCCCTCAATCTTTCCCTTAACTGAGTAACCGTAAGACGAATTGTCTCAAAACAATATACATAAATTGTTTTTAATTTAGGACAATTTGTCACCAATAACTCGACAGATCTAACATCAGGTACGAATGACAAAAATATTTGTTTTAAGTTTTTACACAGTGACAGTTCATGGACATCACATATAATCTCATGTTTAGAGACTTCAAGATCTGACAAATAGATTTTTTCCAAATTTTGACAGGAAGAAAACAATTTACACAAGTTTTCTTGATTGTGTTCGTATTCATTATCTCTGTAACAAAAACCATACTATAGTTTTATTACGGTTTTTCAAAGAGAGAAATAACAAAATTGTTTCATAATACTAGCAAGAAATGTAAAAACACTAACTTTGATAAAGAATATATGTATTTTTAAATACTTAATAACTTACGTATTCAAATACTTAATATTTAGACTTCGTAAATTCTTGCACTCTGCGAGGGCATCAATGCCTCGCGATGTAATAGTACAAAATTCTAAGCCTATTACTTCCAAGTCTGGACATGAATCTCTTAACTGTATCATAACATCGTCTAGATCACTATTAAAATCACTGTCACAAACAAAGCTGTGGTTTAAATTCAAATCACGCATACGGCGATTCTTTTGCAATATTTTGCAAAGAGTACTAGTTGATATCTCTGCATGTTCAAAGTTTAATTCCTCTAGAAATTCTAGATTTTCGAGATAAAGTAATCCTTCGTTCGTTCTAACCATCGGTAGCAATTCACAATAACTGAGGTCCAATACTAAAAAAAAAGACAATGTATTAGTCACGTACAATTTATCTATAACCCTAACAATCATGTTTATGTACCTTTTAAATTTTTGCATGCCGTTGAAATTTGTAATAAGACAAAATTGTTAACAAATTGGCAGTTACGCAATCGTAAGTGTGTTAAATGATTACCGCCAATGTTAAGTAATCTTCTAACATGCAAATTGGAAATTATAGTTGATGTAAGATCCAACTGTTGTAAATATTTACATCTAGATGTAAAGTAAAATATAATCTCATCAACGGAAATAAGAGTCGTATAACGCAAATATCGTAAACTTAAACGTTTAAAAAGACTAGAATGCCATGTTAAATTATTGAGGCGTTTATTTACTCTGCTCATACAGCAGGTAGACCTCAAATCTAAGATTTCTAATATTAGTAGTATTACATCATCCTGCAAAGACAAAATATAAAACTTTACTCGTGATATTACATTATAATATTACGAGATACGAGATTATAGATTACTTCGAATACTTTACAGGTAGTGAAGAAAAACTACAATGTGGTTGTTCATTGAATTCATCCGAAGAGATTTCGCTAATTTTTCTCTTTTGTAACTTTGCACAACTCAAATGATCTGTTACTAAATAGCTGTGCCTGAGCTTGTCATCTACGGAGTCGCTGTGAATAACATAAAAAAAATTAATTTTTAGTATTAAAAATATAAAAAAGATTGAGTATCACTTAATAAACATAATACCTTCTCCAAATTGTGCAATATTCAGAAAAATTCTTTTGCAAATTGGATATATCCGACTGTGCACATTCATAATCAGGTGTTAGATTATGAATGTCCCAATGACAAGGATAGTTGCAGTTAATATTCTTTAACAAATCAGTTAAACTCTGTTTAATATTTTTAGGAACTATCAAGTCGGTTGTACCGATAAGCATTACAGCATCTAGCTTTGTTTTATAGTCCCAAATGCTGTTTTTAAATCTTAATCTGAGCATATTTGTTTTGAAGTTACAAGTCTGTAAAGGCGGGGAAAATATCCGAGATGTTGAAGGAACAGTCTGAGGTGGTCCGCTCCATAATGAATACCACCGATTATCAGAGTTTTTAGCCAAAATTTTAGTTACGTGTCCAGGATTATACACTTCGTATACAGAAACTCTTATTGGATATACAGCTGTATGAAACTCGAGATCTTGAAAATGGAAATTTAATTATAAGCTGTGTTTGCTTTGGACACACACATGCTGAAAGCGTCATTCTATCTTTCTTCGATATATAATGAGCAATAAAGATAGAATGGCACTTTTAGCACATGAGCGCCCAAAGGGAACGCAGCCCTAATCTTCCCTGAATACAAGTATTTTTTAACAATATCTTATTTATCAATTCAAATGTTACATACTATAATAAACAGGATGGAACTCTGTACGATTGCTATCTTCATCTTCATCTTCATCTTCATCTTCATTTTCATATTCATTTTCTTCATTTTTAACTGCATCTTTTTCTGGTAAATTATTGACTTTGTTTGGTAAATCTGGTTGTTTAAGCCATGATGAAGTTGAAACATTGAAATTATATGTTTTCTATAACAGACAATCAAAAAATGTTGAACATTACAATATTTTCTAACATAAAATTAGATTACAATTACTTTCTACTCAATATATATATAATACATAAT
>VBVQ01000913.1:0-39385 GCA_011636635.1 Tetramorium simillimum | reverse complement strand
GAGTGAAACTCTGAGCGTCGGCTTAAGAGTTAAGCACAGTATATAGAGATAACGGCAAATTGAAGCCGCGAGAAAATTCTGACACTTTTGACAAAGCTGAAATCGCACGGGGTGTGTTCAAACATATACATTCGCGAATAAAACCGCAGGAAGATATTTCAAATTGTTCGAGACAATCAGCGATTAAACCATGCAATTCGATTGAATTTCTTTTGATGTCCTTTTATTCGTATATCGCGAGCGTTACCAGAAGCCAATCGTTACGGTCGCTGCGACGTCGTAATTTTCCCGAAGGAATTTAATATCCGCACGGTGCGATTAGTCAACGCTTCGAATTCGCCGCGAGAAAGTTGCGGCGTTTAGCTCGGGATTTGTACCCGGGGAGAGAAGGGGAAGAAAAGTTGGCTAACCCAGTTATTGTGCATTTTTTTTTTTGGTTGCAATGAAGTTGCAACGGCGTGTGTTCGGTAACTGAAACGGGATCGCGGTAACGAAGTACCGATTTCGTCTGCCGCGAATTTATGGGGCGTAAAAGAAATACAAAGGAGTAAGCGCGGGAGAAGAAGGAGGGCAGCATCGAAAGGGCGACCGATCGATCTCCCTCCTCCCTGTTTTCCCGTCGTTACGCGAAATAATGCGCCGCTGGAGATTCGGAGAAACGGAAATACATCTGTAAAATTGCACCGCTCGGCTAATCTCCACCGCAGAGTTTTACGCGACGAAAATCGTTTTACATCGAGTTCTGAAGCCTGGGCTCGCTCGCGTCCCGAGTTATGAAGAGTGAGCGGTGATTATCATAATATCATTTTAATGCGACAGCAACTGAGAAATTATCTTGTCAAAAACTTTGAACGACATTATGAGGTGATTACGGAAGAAGATTAAACTCTTCTTATAAATAAGAATGCGCGCGCTTGTATTTCTCTTTCGAATGAACGTCGAAAGACACATGTATTAGAGAAATAAAATTTATCGTCTACAAAATTTTATATTTTATAAAATATCGTGACACGATGTAATTAACATGTGGAATACGCGTGAGTTTTTGCCATCTTCGTATGCAGGTCACGGTTTAATCTTCATGTTCTTGAATAAAATACTAAATCGCCCCTTCCTCGACCAGAGGGCTCCAAGAGGGTAGTGGTAAATGGGCTGTTAATCGTTATTACCTCTCAGCACAAACATCGATACGTCAGTAAGAGCACAAGAGTGCAGAGAGAGGAAAAAAAAAAGGCGAGAAGCCCCGGCGAGAGGGAGCGTTGTCCTCGTCGTGAGGGATGCAGAGGTAGCGCGCGCCGTGTTAGCTCTCCGCGTGACGTCAGAAGGGTTACGTCAGTGGCACGGCAGACTGTGTGGGTACATACCCGTCGGTGATGGTGGAGATGGCTGCGCTGCGGAAGGGACCACGGGGGAGAGAGAGAAAGAGAGAGGGAGAGAGAGAGAGAGAGAGAGAGGGGGAGAGAGAGAGAGAGAGAGAGAGAGAGAGAGAGAGAGAGAGAGAGGACGGAGGAATAGCCGAGAGGTCGTGGAGGCGGAAAGAGAGGGAGACGGAAAGGGGGGGGGTTGCATGAGGGGTGATCGCGGGTGGATTCGCGGATGCCGCATGGAGGACGGGACTGACGCAGAATAAGGTCGGCCACCCCGGATCTCCATCCCCTGGATTTCATTCATCAGTCACAGTCGAGCGTGGCCCGCGCGAGCTAACCGGATTAATCCTTCCGCGGTACTGTCGGCACGACAGAAAGGACAAAACCGAACCGCGCGGCTTGTGTCGCGATGGAATTTCCAAAAGCGGCGATTTCAGGACGGCCGAAAGTGTTACGCCTATTATTTGAGGTAACACGATAAATTAATGGCCCCGAGGTAGAGGAGGAAGCCTCAAGAGAGATAAATGGATCAGTTTAAGCATCGTAGCGATGTAGAATGTTTAAGATAACGGAAATGAGGCTGAGATCGCGGCCCGGCGCAGGCCGTAAGTTTATTTCGCCGCGATAAGGGTTGAGCCTGACCGATCTGCCCCATGTCGTTTTATTCGATCCACCTTGTATCGGCGTCGTAAATCAATTCCAAATCTCCGTTCCGCAAGAAAGCCCGTAAGAAACGCGCGCCGGGTAATCGAATTCTCACTGCGCGCACCACGGAATGGATCCGCAATTTCGCTAAGCTCACTTCTCCCGTACTTTTTTGCAAAAGCATCCCACTCCGCTTACGAGCTACGTGGCGTCAAATTGGCTCGCGAAATATTTCATACGATGCCTCGGCCGTCTTCCCTATTTGATGGATCGACGGATCATAGGTCGGTTAAATTGTAAAGTTGGCCATTAAAAGCTCGCTTTCCCTCGGAAAAAAGACCCACAAGAGATCCCTTACAGAGTACATTTTGTTAGAATTATGTAAGCGAATCGTCGTGGGTGGATAAGCAAAAAATATTGATACGAGAAGATCCAGTAGCTTAGCGATCATCCGACATGCGAAAATTTCTGAATTCGCTCTCTGTCACCCATATCTCTCGCGCTCATACGTCTGAATCTTTTCCTAAAAACGGGACAGGTATAGACGGCAACCTCTGCCAAACGACATCCTGTGTGACAAATTCTGCAGTATTCTCCACAGATCGTATCTGTATCGCCCTCTCTAAGAATGAAATTCGTCGTCAACTTATTCTTACTACTCTTTGAAGTGGGATCATTATCCCGAAGGCGGAAGCAATTACGCTCCTCCGTCTCGCAGAGAGTTCGACGATGCTCGACAGGTTTTTTTCCTAATTTTTTTTTTCCTTCTCTTCGTCTATTGCATTCTCGGAAGACGTGGACGATGTGTCTTCGTGAGGAAAATATCGGATGTTACGAAGATCGATACGACCTGCGCCGACCTTTCCGATGTCTTCTCTCTGTTACCACCTGGTTTTCATTTCCATGTTACATTCACGTCGTTGACGCGCCGCTATCGAGAATTTCCCTCTCGAGGCACGTGGATTACCCGAGAAGTCAAAAAGCGTCAATCCGTAACTATATCGGCTGACAGATAGCTCGGTATGTAACGCGCGCTTATCGAATCTGCAGTATCGCGCGCGCGCGCGCGCGCGCTGCTCGACAACTATTTATCCATTTATCGCCGCATTAAATTTTTCGTGACGCAAAATTAGGTCTTTTAATTATTTCAACGGCGCAACATTATGCGCCGCTTTTGCAGACACATCTGCCGGATATCGTAACAACGCGTGCATTTTTCAGATCTTTTATTCCAAAATTAATACGTGGTTGAAAACTGCGCAATTTATTTCTCGGTTTAAAGCCCCGTTGGTGTATCACGTAATTTATATTTGCGAAAATTTTCGATTTACTGCGTAGTAGAGAAAATCCCGTAATTATACGTTGTTGCAAAATCCATGAAGGTGGTATTTTATTATATTGCCTTCGTGTGTAATTTAGATAAAACGTTTGCGAGTGCACGTGTGCCGGTGTTACTAATTTAATACATTACTGTATATTATCAGCGGAGGCTGCGCTATCAAATACTACGGGATAATATCGAATAAGCATAAAGAAAACCAGGATGAAATATCGGGATGATATATTTTATCTATTGGGGCACAGAAAGGGATAAAAGCTTTCCCTTAAATTTTTTTCTCAACTTTATTACAATTCCTCTCTTTATTTTTATGGTCATAGTATATAAAGATGCGCATCTAAATGAACTTTCTTTCTTTCGGACGTGCTCTCCTTCTTATTAACTTTTTCTAAAGTCATTCGAAACGTTAGGTATCTTTAGTTTGCACGGATTTCCATGCAAATTTTTGGGCAGCGGTTGTTTACCGTTCAATTCCTTTCAATGTGAGGACAACCGAGAAATAAATGGCGTCCACGTTTCTGATCCTGGACGAAATTTCGACGACGAGGATTGTTTATCGATAACGGAGACGCGTGATGCTTAAATCAACAGATGCATATCGACGCGAATGTATATGTATTGCGTACCGGGTTACCAACGATGGCGTACAACAAATACGGTATCGCTATCTGAAGCTCGCTATCGCGTATTGCACGCACGTGTGCGAATTGTGAGGTGAATACGCTGGACCGCGCGACATCGTTCTTTCCTTTCGTCATGACGGGTCTGCAACTCTCGCCAGACACACCCACATACATGCATGCGCACACACACACATTTTGAAATAATATACTTTATTCCGCAATTTCGAGAGAGACAATTTGAGAAACAAATGAAGCGTTTGTTTCTAAGAGGGCTTTAGTCTACTTTGTCTTTCTCTCAAAGCAATCTTGCTTGCTTGAATTGCTCTCGCAGTTATATGGAGGTACACATTTGCTTAATGCGAATCACACGTATACACTCTGCCATGAGCGGCCGATATTATACCGTTCCGCAGTTCGTACTGCGAGGCTCTTGCAACCGCGAGTAAATATCCGGGCAGAAATTTGACATGTCGGCAGTAATAGTTTACACCTAGCTGTTAGAATCATTAGTTCCTCATTTAAAGCTTAAATATTAACGACGGCGTTCGTCAATATTTGTACTGTAATATTTGTTTTCTTTTTTTTTTTTGGTCAGATTATTGGCGGAATTATGAGTTTATTTGCTTGTCTTGTCTGTTTCAGCGTAATTAATACAAATTGACGCGTATTGTGTTCCTGACAAATAAAAAATCTGACTTTTTTTATTTTATGAAGCTTTCGTGTTATATTCTTTCATTTTCAATAATTTCAATTAAAAGAGTCAGTCATGAATATTATTATGCAGAGGAATACGCAATATTACGATGTACACTGAAAAAAAAGATCGTTTATAATAATCCACAGTCTTGATAAAAATTACCAACAACATTGGTGAAATAATTTCAACTGAACATATTGGTCATTACGACAAAATAATGTTATAAAAATGAAATGTTCATAATTGTTATCAAATGTTCCGTTATTATTATTATATTTAGTAATATTAACTAAATATTTCAAAAATTGCATCACTAAATTCATCTTATAAGTTTACCTAGAATTTTTTTTTCAGTGTACGTGAAAGCGCGTTTCGCGGATCTCTCATCACAGATCGACCGAAAGACTCGCGTCAAAATCTATTATCAAATCGAGATCGCGCAAAGAACGGAGTATCCTCGATCGCTGAACGTTTCGCAACTTCATTCCGGTTGGAACTTCGGGTAAAGAGGACTCGGTATTACTTCCTCCGGGGAACCGACGTCCCGTAAATAACACTGTACTCGCGCCAGATCGCAATATATGCGTACAGCGCATGTCGATTCCCCAAGCGCGAAGTTAACTCTTTCAACTGCCGGTAATCAATGTTCGCTTACGCGGAAACGCAGCTCGAAAACAAAGCCATTTGTCTGTCCCTGGGCGAAAGGAGCGAGCACCGATCGGACGCCGGCAGCGCGAAAAAAGATGATGAATGCACCGGAATGAAGCCCAGCTTGCACTTCAACGCCGACGATGATGATCTCGAAATCCCTGTTTTTTTTTTTCACCCTCTCTTCGCCGAAGGGGAGAAAACGCGGAAGTCGCGCGGACGGATTGATGATAGTTCACGTTCCCGTGAACGCGTATGTTTGCTCTGGTACCCGCTGATCGCAACTCGTATCAAACTCGAGGCGTGCGTCTATGATGAACACGTGAAAATGATCTTTACTTAATGGAAATTCAATTTAACGCCACTTTGCTTGCAACTTTCGGCTGTTGCTATATTAAATATCTTGTGTAACAGGAATTAAGTTTCATAATAAGTAAGCTCCGTATTAAAATACCGTTAAAGGGAAACTCATTTTGAATTAACGAAGCCTGTTAACTTGCAATAAGTACTCGCGCGATTATGTCGGGGTTGAAACCTTCCCGGAGGAGAGAAGTTTTCAAATATACATGTCTGAAGATACAGTCTTGCAAACCAATGAAACGGCAAATTACGCCGTGTTAAAGATACAAGTGCATTTAAACAATTGAAGCAATGCATTATGAATTTTTCTTACAATTACAACAATTTTTTTTATTATTCCTTATTCCTTTTTCTTAGTTATGACTTCAATTTCTATTATTTTCTGCTAAAAGTGAATGAAATTGAGCCAGGTAATTTGAAAGTTAAAATAATACATGGCAATGCTAAACGAACGTAATGAATGGAATATCGATGAGGAAACGTGGAAAAAGAAGTAATCGTTTTCTTCATCTAACAATCGATTATGTAGAAAGAGTAAAAGATTTATCGTCGCGCGGTCAAATCCAGGGGACAAATAGTTACTTAACTGTAATAGGTCCAACTAATTGTCGTGGAACGAGGTAAGAGTCTCGCTGTAAAAAATTTCAAGCGCTCTAATTGGTACCTAGGACCGATTACCGGCGGAACTATCTGAATTCTCCTTGAAAATACGTCTGGCTCGTATTTCCCCGGTGTATTTTCTTTCCCAAGACGCGAAACACATTAATTAACGGTAATTGTGGGATTCTTCTTGACACCCGTTAGTTCCATTTGCGTCGACGACGGAGACGAACGGGCTTCTTCTGTATGCGTTGTCTTCCAGCAGTGATCCACGGAGAAGACTGATCGCGCTCCGCGAATCCGCGGTAATCGCGTTATTGTCTTCTGAAACTACCTGTTGTATCCACATCTGAACGCAGTCGATCGATTTACTCGAGACCGAACGCGCTTAGCGACCGTATCAAGCCTATCTAACACGATCTGAGCACTCGCTGACGCTGACGGTATTCGAGTACCCAAACATCTAATCTGTATTCATGAAATTACTTGGAGTTATTTGAAAGGAAGGGTGAAAGAGAGTGAGAGATTTCATGCAACATTAAAGAAAATGAAATAGCACTCGGAATATAATCCCCGGACATGAACGCCGCGGTCGAGACGTACAAGAAAGTCGGACTCGCAAGGGTTTTAGCGCGCTCCGCTAATCCCGGGATTGTTATTCGTGTCAGGGAGGTCGACAAAAAGTCCGCGGGAACGCGCGTAAACGTCAACGGGGCGCGTCTTTACGCGCGTGACACAGAAATAAAGCGGGAGAGGCGACCTGGCTCGTAACCAAGACGGTTAATCTCACGCCCCTAGACCCGATCCGTTCGACGACGACGACGACGACGACGACGACGGCAAATCCGGGGGAATATCCCGTCCTGCAGTATGCGGCATGCAGCATGCAGCCGCGGCTTGCGAATCGATCTTTCCCTGCGCGTACAATATCCCTCCAAGTCCAAGTTACCGGAGCCGATCTAAAGTTCGACGTTAAACTCACGACTTTATTTTATCGTAAGTTACTGCGGGGAGAACGTGCTTTAACGTCCCCTCCGATAATGATTAAACGCGAATGAGAATTTTTCATCGATCTGCAACAATGGAACAGCCATTAATTATAATCCGATCGTACGACATCATATCATAATATGGAGCATTATATCGCGACAGTGGTGCTTAAGAGATAAGTTATTATACCGAGATACGGCGGTATAAACCATAAATTCCACGTCGTCGATAAGGTTTAATCTAACGGGCAAATTTTATGTAAATTTTTAATGGAATTTGCTAGCAGCCAATAAAATATTCAGGTCTAATATGGCTGGTCTTTAAGATTGCGCATTCTGTATCACGGTGTGATGTATACCCCGCGATAAGTCGCCGGTAGATTAAATCTCTTTAATTATGGCGCATTAATTAAGCGAGAAATTTTAATTCGGCGAAGGAGCCGCTCAAAGGACACGTGATCGTTATCGTGAATGAAGCTAAATCGAGAAACGCGTATTCAAAGCTACGTAATTATTCTCTCGGTCCGTTCCGTTTTCGTGCGCGGAAAAAAGATCCGGAAGGGACGAAACAATCGTGCTTTCCGTGCGCGCTTATGCCCCCGCGGGTCTTAATTGTTCCTCAGAAATTGCCGTCCGCCCGGAAAGCCTCGCAAGAAAATCAGCGTGGCGTCCGCGTCTCCGTTTCCGTTTACTTTAATCCCTTATGCGGCCAGAAATTCGGCTTAATTCCCTCCGTAATATAGGCTCCCGCGGAAATCCCCTCACCCCGCCGTTCCCCCCCCCTTGCAATTTCAGCGTTTCGCATTTTCGATGTATCGCCGACGTTGCTGCTCGCCGGTGATCGTGCGCCGCACGAAGTTTTATCCTCTCCCGAGTCGAGAGTTCGATCCTTTCTCAGAAACTTTGCGCTGCTTTTCCCGAGTCCCGTTTTATCTCTATATCCCCTTCGCAAAATGATCCTTCCCGGCTTGATCCTAACAGATAACTCGAGTCTGTGTCTTTTATTTCTTAATTCTTGTCCCTCGACGGTGACTCACCTTCTCTTGTGGTTGTGGAGAGGTAACTTTCGAGAGATCGTCTCCGAAAAGATTTGCGGAAAGAATCGATTTTTTTTTTTCTTTTCCATTTTCAAGTTTAACATTATAAAAGCTTCAGACGCTTCTTAAAATCTTCTAAGATGTGTTTGCAAAATTTAGTTGTGTATTTTTTTATTCTATAAGTTATATAATAAGAGAATATTTGAAAATATCTCTTCTTTATTAAATTTTTTAATTGCTATAAGGCATCTCAATCGTCTTGAAAATATCTCATTGAAAATCGATTCATTTTAAATAAAATGCTCGATTCTAAAATGCATTCCAAGATGTTTTATAGGAAAACATAAGAATTGCGTGCAACGCTAGATTGACAACTCTAGAATGATTAGAATCGCGTATTTTCGCTATCAAATTTATAGTAATGGACGATTACTGGCGAGTCGGACCCTTCCGACTGTAAAATATCTGTGAAAACTTTTATTATCATGCGTTTCCGCATGAATTCGACGCGAAACGTTGCCCGACGTTAGGTCAACGATGTAGTTTCGTCGCTCTTCCGTCGTGCGATCTCAAGCCAAATTTTACGCGACAAGCGAATTGGCACAATCTCTCGCGTCCGTCTTAAAAGTGCCTGGATAAAAACGGCAGCATTATACGGGACGAGGTGAAAAACTGAGCTTACTCTTGCTGAGCTCGCCGTTTCTCTAAATGGAAGTATATCAATACTCCGAAAGGACTGACAGTGATCGAGGGATGCCAAAAACGCGATATCGAAACGCGCGATGCATTTCGCGATGCGCGCAGTTATTTACTGAATTGACAGGTGCAACGGCGGATCTCTCCCGGAGTGCATCTGGAGCTCCGGACTCGGTCTGAGGGTGGAAATTTAATTTTCACGAGCGCGACGAAATCACGAGCAGTCTGGGAATACGCGCGCGTGTCGCGCTTTAGGGTCTGTCTTTTCAGGGCTTTCGACGCGAGTTAAAACTCATCGTTTTTTTTTCGTACAGCGAATTTCTGCGAATAAACGTCAGTGCCAAACGGGAGCCGGGTAATCCATTTGCCACGGTACATTTGCCGTGTAGTGCCTATTATAACTCAAACGGCATTGTGTCGGCTATCCCAGCGCGAACACACGTGTTGCGTCGCTTATCGGCCACCTTCCGCGTGGATGATTTCGCGGTAGACGAGAGAGAAAGAGAGAGAAAGAGGAGAGACACATGCGATATTTTATTTCCATTAATGGGACCGCATTGTGCCCGACGGGTCGCGTTGGCGTGGTTGACTGGCGGTAAAGATCGATTGGAAAAAAAAATTTTTTTTTTATGTTCGAATAAAAATAATTTTCAAAGTGCCTGCATCGCGCAATATTAATTAATTATTATCTTGATAACAATGACAATTAATTGCGAGAAACTCCAATCGCTTCGACAATATTTTCGGAAACGATAATGCGCGGCGAATGAGATGAAGCATGGCACCTCGAAATGCGAATTTTTACAAAAGTATAATGACATTTAATTGTCCATAAATGATTATTTTTGTCACTTTGAAAAAAAAAGATAAAAAAACAAAACAAAAGTTGAACAAATTTTATTTAAAAAAAAACCCCCTACACTGAGAG
The DNA here is from genome assembly GCA_011636635.1 of Tetramorium simillimum. Lineage (NCBI taxonomy): Eukaryota > Metazoa > Arthropoda > Insecta > Hymenoptera > Formicidae > Tetramorium > Tetramorium simillimum. The sequence goes on along the minus strand of VBVQ01000913.1, from coordinate 29,456 downwards.
AAAAATATAGTTACTTTTAGACTCAACTATAATATTTCTAACACGAAATATAACTTAACTATATGTATTTTTCTCTCAGTGTAAGTGCGTTTTTTAAAATTATATATGGATTTCGATGTCCATTACTTGCCCACATTTGTCCATAAATAATACTGCTGTCTTCTTTTCTCGGGATATTGAAATGTTTTTCGAAATTTTCACTTAAATTCTATCTATTATTTCTGACATAAAAATTTAAGGGATTAAATAGCCGATGCACAAGCGACTTTTTCCCTTCGTTGGTCAGCATTGCTGCGTTTCTTCTTGTTGCGTGCCGTTCTCGAAGAATTTCGCATTATCCCGTCGGAGAGTTAATTAAACAACATTTTTAATTCACGGCACATTTGCTCCTATAAATATTATAAGAATGTCGGATACACGAAATTTAACGCAAGCCTGTATTTACTCACTTCCGTTCAACACGCTCGTTTTTTTTTTGGACCAGTTAACGGATATTACGTAACTTCTGTGTATTGTTTAGAACCATCTGAATAACTCATATTCACGATAAATTTGCGATGAAGTTTCTTCATACCGCAAAACATAAAACATAAAAGTTTATTTTACAAACTATCGGATATTATAACTGTTCCATAAAAATGGAGAAGAATTTTTATTAGCTAAAAATTATTACGAAGGTCTGCTATGTATCTTCGCGGGGAACTGTTAAAATCAGTTAAATACCGTTAAATAAATTTTACATTTCGCATTAGCAGTCGTTGATAATGCACGTAATTTCTACACGCGGGACATAGCGAACAAATATTTTGCATCGCAGGGTGAAATATACAGTAAAGTATTCATGAATGCCACTCGGTTCGATTCCGGTCTCTTTTTTTTATTATTTTTTTGTTGTTGCACACGCCACTGCCGTAAGAGCGGCAGATTGTAACAATAAATATCCTGCGTTTCTGCCACGCGGCAATTAAAATCGTTTATTACGTTTTCAACATGGCTTGCGGGGAACAATCAGTTCCGTTTTCTAGATATCAAACAATAATGATGTGTATAGCCATTAAAAGCGTTTCCTTCGTGAATTGTATTCTATCTTCCTTTTTTAACGCGTGGGACTTTCCCCGCGAATTACCGAAAGTTACATGGTTTGCGTTTTTACGCGCAACAACCTAATGTATTTCCATCCATCGGAAAGCGAACATCGATGTTTCGGCGTAGCCTAATGCACGTGATGTAATACAATGTTTACGGCGTCGTACCGCGTACGTATGCGCTTTACGACGGCCTTTTCCGTTGGTGCCGACACGAGCGGAGGTAATGCCACTGTGACCCACCCTGTATATATTTACGATGTTTGGCTTTGGCTGGCACTCGAAAGCGCGATCGCGAGAAACTGAAATTCCTTTCGATTCCGAGCATGGCTCTCCGCCAAGAGAGAGAGACTGGGAACCGTGTGTTTCCTGAGGATTCTTTTCTCTGCCTCTTCCCAGCTCTCTCGCCGTATAAAATTGACCGCGATAAACCTAAAAATTTCACATAGCTACGAAATATGGATTGGGAGGGGGAGATGAGAGATTGGCAGAAAAATCGCGAGCGAGCGAGCGAAAGAAAACGCGACGTTTGGTATCTCCACGCTTACAATATTTCATCCCCTCTTCGTACACGTCGAAGCTAAGATCTAGGTAAACTACTTGCATCTTCAGAGTTTCGACGAAAGATACCTTTTATTTATTTTTTTCTCACGTTTCCCCTCACATTCTCCTCTTCTCGAGTCGAAGAGCAGGTGCAACACCCTCCATGTCGAACTGCTACGTCGAGATTGCTGAAGTTACTTCCTAATTGTCCCACTTTTCGCGATGAAATTCGCAGCTCATTGTGGCGCGACGTTGCAGGTGGCTTATCACGCCGCGAAATAAATGTTGCGAGGTTCTGCATTGACGCAACGTCCTGAAAGTTACCGGCGTGCTTCGATCAAAAAGAGTTAGACAGCGGACGCTGCCCCGCCAATCCACCGCAGTACATTAATTAATCGAAGACGAGAGCATGGGCGAGGCGCGCACTTGGATCGACACGGTCCGGATATTCCTCCTCGTGATAAATAACGTTTACACGGGTCGAGTACACGGGTTTACGGGACGCATTTATCTTACTATAAATCTTTATTCTATTTTTGAAAATGTAAGTTGAAGATGCAAATTAAATACACACTGGCATAGGAGGTCATTATTTTAGAATTAACTTCATTAAGCCATTCGCGTATTCCGGGATTAATTTTCCAGTTTCATTTTATCTTGACGGAGGAGGTTGGGTAATTAAATATCCTTAAGTCAATTACGTAATTCCGCCATCGGTTTAAATCTGGAGGATGAGAGGGAAAAAGAAGTGGAGGAAGCTGGCGCAGCTTCAGAGAGATGAATACACGCGTGCTCTCATGCAAAATCTCATTCTTCCGCTTTTGTCGCCCGTGCACATTCTGGTCTTCTCCTCTATCGTGCTGCTCAAAAGTAAAGAGACGTTCGCGAGAATCGTCAAAGGAAGAGAGAAAGAGAGAGAGAGAGCGCAATGTAGAAAAAAGAGATACGCGATACAATGCCGACGATGCTGCGGATTCTCGGATTTCCGGAATCCGATGGAATGCGATGCACGAAGCTTACCGCACGGATTTCTCTGAGCTCGCGCACACGCATGTCGGTGCTCGAGTGTTCGTAGCGCTAATTTTCGTGTCTGGAATTAATTTGCCGCTCTGCAATCGTGGAAGCACGCACCGACGGATTTTGTCTTTCAAAGTCCTCTTCGAGGACGGCGTGCTGTTGTCGGGCGTCCAAAAAGATAAAGATCCAACCGCTCGCGTTTCCGCGTTGATGAGTCATTCTGAAATTTGCGCTTCACGCTAATTTCACGCAAGAAATGCGATTGATAATAACTCGCGGTGACCGAAAATAAAGCGAGAAGATATAATCTGGAAGAATGTAATTCAGAATCCTAATAACTTTTACATTTACACCCTTTGCATTTAAAATCACAAGTCTGTATTTTATTTTTGAGAATATAATTGGAAAATGCAAATTGGAGACACACCGGCGTGGAAGCTCATTATTTTAAAATTCATTCAATTTAGACGAAGCTTATGCATTTTTTTTTCAAAGGAAGTAAATAGAATATCCAAAAGTATAATGTGTCTCCACGAGAGAATTTCTCGCAAAGCACTTCGTGAATAATATTCCTCGCGTCGAAACGAGGCCGCCGTTCGGCAGTGATTAATTTCTTTCTCTCGTGGCGCACTTTGCACGCGATAATGGAGATTTTCGAGAAACTTTTTCTCTCTCGTTTCCTTGCCGTTGTAAAGCGTTCTCGTCGCACCTTCATGCCCATTAGTCCATCAGTTCTTTCGATGTCAATGCCGTAAGTACTCGCTGCCGATAGATAGATCGTTCTTATCAGGGGCGCTGATACTCTTCTGGATTAGGCATTGTGCGGAAGTTAACGTGACGTAATTCAAAAGCTGGAAATGTGGAAGCCGGGAACGCCATTAATCCAACGCCCATTGCAGATATTCGAGTTCTTCGATTGACTTTTACCGCTGCTTTTAATTTAAGTTTTATATTCTAATCTGTACTCCACTGCGCCGTGTCACCTTGACAATCGTAACTCTTGAAATAAATGCGGAAAATACAGAGACTGATACGATTTTATTTTATTTGACGATCTCACGTTTCTAGAAAAGATACATTAATATAAACATAGAAACTTTGCCGTTGCATCAAAACTGTCACTGCTTTCGTATATTCGAAACTGACTACGATAACAAGTTATCCGGTACGCTACTGCAAAACTTTCAATTCGGGGTAGAAAAATATTGCCGAATAAATTTGAAAATATTCATCTCAGTAATATGAATTTGTCGCTGAAAAATCTCTGCAATTATATTTCGTTGTCACAACGAAACTGTCATTTTTTAGTGATGACGGAAGGCGTGTTGTTATAACAGAATATTTTTAGATGTAACAAAACAATTTTTAACAAATGAAAGTATTTTTAAATCTTGCTGTGCTGTCCATATAATAAATTTTCCACAATAACGTAAAATGAAGGGATTTTTTCCTCCGCGAATGAACAGACAAAAAGAGGTACGTGTAAATGAAAAAGCTGTGGAAACAGCTGTGAAAACTATTGCTCAGATCTTCTGCAAAATTTCACGTTTCCTTTATTCTCCTAGATCGTTTCCTTTATACGGCGGAGAATCGTTTCAAATTTCCTACATATACGCTGCAATCGAGCGATCGGCCGAGGTGCTGGATGTTGATCCGCGTATTCCAGATCTCGTTATAAAGCCGTCTCGAAACTACCACCAGGGGATAGCGCCGACGGCGTCGAAAGCGCGAGGGAGCCAACAATCAACGAATTACCGTGGAAAGTTAAGAATCGTCGCCGCGCCGTTATATCACCGCGAGGACAAACTCCGATGTCGGAATTGATTATCGCGGCACGCTCAGCGTTACCCGAGTTATTCGACGCAATTACGAGAAATTTATCTCGCTGCCGCCGTTCTCCATTTGCGTCACGGCGCGAAAATTTACGCAACTCCGCGGCGAGAAACTTGCGCGTAAATAAGGCTGCTTTACGCGTCGCGTTCCCGGTGACTTGAGAATATTCGCTTTTCTTCTTATTTCTCCCTCACCGGCGCGAGCGCGCTCGCCTTTCATTCCCGACCGCCGAGCGTAACGACGTTAACTTCGCGAATTGTCGCGCGAGCCGGGAGACGAGAAAGATGGATGTCCTCGTACGCGGGGAGAAACGCGCGTTAAATCAGTCTATAAATCTGATCGGCGGACGCTTCTGGACCGGTTAAGAGATTTACGACTTTCGGTACTGCGCGCGGCGTTGGCCGCGTGGAGCTTGCGAAATCTGCGCGGATCGGATATACCCTCGTGATTGGTAGGACCGATCGGATGTGTCACGCCGCCGTAATGAAGTGCCATATCTACGGCGGAAGACATCGGATGGCTGCAGGCGAGGGAGGGCGGCGGCCGAAGGATAATATCTGCGGCCGGGAGTTTGAGTGCGGTCAGGCGCGTGATTAATTGCCCGAGTCTCTCGAAACGCTGACTAAAGGCACGCTGTTCCGCATCCGCGGGCCCGGCACGTCGACCGGGCTCGCAAAATTAATAACCAGCGCCGTCGGATGAAAGGTAGGCTTAAGAGGTTTCGCACCGGCACACCCCGGCAACCTGTCGTTCAACCCCGTCACGCAACCCCCGAAGACACTTCCGCCCCCGTGTCATGGCTGCGTGTCAGCGACTTCTACGGGGATCCATAATCTGACGGCTATCTCGTTTCCCGCGACAAGAGTACCCGGTTCTTCTTTTTTCGTCAGTCATTTCACAGGCGACACGCAAATGACTAATTAGAACGGCGGTGTTCTCCTAGGATTCTATCGAACAGATATTTAGATTTTATCTGGCTCTCCATACCGATTATTTATGTTATACACTGTTAAATTTGTAGTAACAAATTATACTCAACTTTAGTTATTTTTAGTTATTCCACAGGTCGCCACTTCTCCTACCCAATATATCATTAATTTTGATTAAAAACGTAGAGGTTTGATTAGGTAAATTAACGACATACACACTGTTAAACTCGTAGTGTCAAATTATACTCAATTTGAGTCATTTTTGACTATTCCATAGGTCGCTACTGTTCCTACTCAATACTTCATTAATTTTCAATAATTTTGACTAAAGGAAGGTAAAATTTTGACCAACATAGAAGTTAAATTAGATAAATTAACAACATATTGAGTAAAGCCTCGTCTACAATAGATGCAAAGGCTGTGTCGTACGTCGTAAGTATCAATGTCGCAGAAAAATTTTTGAGTCGTAAGGCTGTCGCAGTCACAAGAGCCCTTGTCGCACGTAGTTGAACCAACTTCAACTTTCTGCGACTGCGGCAAGCATGTCGCCTGAAATTAACTAATCAACGCATTTATTGAGTTAAAAAGGGCATGACTTACGACAGAGTCATAACGATACTAAATTAAAAAATTGCAAACAAAGTTGTAAAAACTGTAAAATTAATAATTGTTGCCGGTCGTCCATTATGGTGCGGTCGACTTGACGCTGAATCTTTGCGACTATTGTAGACACTCATGTAGCGACATTCAAACGACAAATTTTCTTGCGACATTATTGTTTACGACGTACGACACAGCCTTTGCGTCTATTGTAGACGAGGCTTAAGGGTTACTCAATATATCGCTAATTTTATCTCATTGTTTTAATCAACTGAATATTGAGTAGAAGCAGTGGTAACCCATAGGAGTTTACAGTGTACGGAGGATTATATCCGACAGAAATTTTATGTAGAATCTTCGCTATTAGAAGCAATATGTGAACATCACACACATCACACTTTTGGCGTGTGATGGGTGTCCCTCGTTTTAAGACGTCTATGAGTATGTAAATTTTTTAAAAATGTGTATTATTCACACATTTTTTTGTATCATCGGCGTTAAAACGGGAGACACACGTCACACGCCAAAAGCGTGTGATATTCACACATTGCTTCTAACAGTGTTAATACGATATGTACGGAAATGGAACTAAGCCCACGGATTCCCACATTTCCTTGGGGGACTACTCTTTACTCTTTTAAACAGAACAGAGATTCCCCGAAGGATTGTCTTCGATAGCTCGCGCGGGTACAATCTGTATTCCTTTCGACCGATAGACGATTTGATTGTGAAAGATGTGCGGTTCGCGAGGAATTTCGCGAAGTGTGGACATAATAAAATCATCGCGTCGGCAGAGAGAAGGCTGGAAACAGCATCGAAGGGGAAATTGTTATCGTGAAACGGAGTTAAGTCGCACTCAACCTTGCAAGACGTCCACTCGAAACCCCCTCAGGAAGAAGTTGAAAGATAATTGAACGGCGCGTCGAGGACTGGTACTAAAGTATCGCGGGTCCGCTGCGACGATTCACAGTTAAATCCGTCGACGCCGATCGATACGGTATTTATTATTCATTAAAACGTGGCTCTGAACGGTGTTTATCTTCGCGAATAGCGATTAAGCGGATCTGGCAGTTAGATTTATTAATAACTCAGATCACATTCGTCGTCACGTGCTTGGGCTTCCTCTAATAATACTCATCTATTCTTACCACAATGTATTGCAGCAGGTTTACGAGCTGCCGCGACACAAAATGTGCACTTTGTCAAACTGTCAAACTAATTGCAAAGTATCCTGCTATCCATACGGAGTGGCGGTGTGTGCGCTTAGGTCACTGCAGTGATATACGCCCGCCCGCAAAATTCCTTCCGGGGTTTCGAGTCAACGTGATTCTTAAAAAAAAAAAAATTGGGTTTGCTGCATGCACCTTGCTGCGGCTTGCAACGAAAAACTCTCAAAGTTCTCAGCTTATTCCAGTGCACCTCAGTGGGTTTGAGGATTGGAGTTGGAGGAAGAGTTTTCTTCATAACATGGAGATAACACATATACATACATTCATGTACACATACATGTATTATTTCCCGAGCTGCTTATATAATCTTAATATCTTGCACAATTTTAAGCTATCTCACATGTTACATTTAAGTCGAAATAATAAATAATCTGAATATCCTGTATAATTTTAAGCTACCTCACATGTTATATTTAAGCCGAAATAATAAATTGATAAGAAACGATTTAATTTCACACGTGTTAGACAATCGTCGAAACGTTCCTAAGTTTCCTGCCGTGCGGCAGACTCGTTTGCATACTTTCACCGTACCGTATGGCGGCTCCCAGATGCTATTTAAACTTTAAGTGACTTTGTGTTGAAGAGCCTTAAGCACGCTAATTGAAAACAACGAGCCACCAAAGCGGCCACAGGCGGGCTAACTATGGCCGTGGCGATTCGCGTGGCCCACTTAGCCGGATCAGAATAGCATGAGAACTGCGCGACGAAAATTTCGAGAGGAAACCCCTCTTCCCTTCTGTGCGTACGAGGAAAGTTTCTCGCGACATCTAAAAGCGACGTCGTGTCGCGACGAACACATTTGGGATCATGGTCAAAAGTTACTGTATAAATAAAATGTGTCTAAAATTTTTTTCTCGTCCTCACTAAATAGTGGATGACTATCGTTTTGTGAGATCGATAGAGCTTGAGCGTGAGATCATATCAGACCGCGTGAAAGTGTGAAAAGATCGCCGGTTACATCATAGCGTCGACGATTTTAGAATCATCTCGCGATCGAGGGAGCTCTCGAAAGCGACGCGGAGTGCTCTTTTCTCAGCCGCGACGTGCGACAAATTATGGACGGTATCAGCGCTCGTCAGCCGGCCAGATTCCACGGATCTGCAAATCTGCAAATCTCCAAACGCATCTGCCCGCTCGCACGAGAATCCGCGTCTAAGCGTCCGCGCTCGGAAGGCATCTTACTTTGGGGAGTACACCCGGCCGTGTTCAACTTCGGCGTGCAAAGTTACGTTGGCGAACAGAGCGAGGATTAACTCAGCTATCGGTGTAACTCGAGCATTCTGAGTATCCGGCTGAAATGTATCCGTCGAGTAAAGATATTTCGGCGAGCGATGCAGTAGAAACGGCCGCTATAAGTCAGCCGTGGCGCGCAGCTCGCCGAAGCATTGACCGGCTGTTGCAGTTGCGACTGCATTGAAATTCCTCACGGACGAGTACATTCGAATCGACCCGAGTAGCGTCATCCTGGTTTTTTGCGAAACCTGACCGGACGCAAGAACTTGCAGCTCCGAATTCATTGCTATTACATTCTCCGCTCATACCGCCATTCTAACCGGCTTAATGTCGTATCGGGAGTTATGCGGCAAGAACGATTTTATATTGGAGCATTTTTTAATATATTCCCGAATGCACGGGAGGATTTATAAAATTCTACATAAAGTTTTAACTTCGCCTTCGCGTAATGAATTAAATTCGCAATAACCAACACACGATGATTTAAGTGGTTCCTTATTTAACTTAAATTGTATATTAATTTTTATTTAATATATAGTATATTAATATAATTAATATACTGATATAGGGGAAGAGGTAGAGTGATCGACAAGGGCAGAGTGATTGACATCCTGTTATATTTTTACCTATAGCGGACTAACTGCTCATTGCACGATTAATTTCCAGGTACTAAAGAAGTTCTTCTCTTCTTTAGTACCTGGAAGTTAATCGCACGATGAGTAGTTAGTCTGCTATGGGAAAAAATATAATGGGATGTCAATCACTCTGCCCCTGTCGATCACTGTATCTTTTCCCCTATATTAATTTTTAATATCTGATAGTGAAATTGCTTCATTTATAGTATACAACTCATAACTGTGATCCCGCGATTTCATTATTGAAAAAACTTACCAATTGTGTGTACCAATTTGTATGTTAATTTTTATTAGCACTTCCATTCACACTTATCACTGTCACCAATGCATCACCATTAGCCGTGTTTTTATCAATGCCATTGAAACAAAAATTTCTTTCACATTATTCTGGAAAATTCACAGGAAGAATGGTAATGTCAGATTATGTCAGATTATCTTGAGAAACAGCATTCGTTAAATACATCTTAAAAATTTCACTGAAAAATTGCAACGTGCAGCGTCGAGTTATGTTAGACGAATTATTTTTTCAGCACTTTCGCGGAAGGAAAACTCATGCTTGGACGTCGCACGATTTTCACGACGCAAATAGAAGAGCGTTCGTCTCATTCGTTCGTTCGTTCTTTCTTACTTTCTTCTCGTTTTTAGAATGGAGCTCTCGCGGCTTCGGGCTCGCGACTGAGTAAACACTCGTCGTCTGTCTAATTTTCCCTCTCCTCGCGTTCGTAGCTCTGTTGCAATTTTCGTTGTCTCGTTCTTTACCTATCTTTTTCCGCTCTTTCTTCCTCTTTTCCCTTTTTCTCTTTTTTTTCCCCTGTATTTCTCATATCGTTGTTTCGGAAATAGAGAAAAATAAGAACTCAGTATGACAAACAAATAAAAAAAACGAGAAAGAGAGAGAAAGAAGACGAGAGAGCCAAATTTACTTTTAAAAGAGTACTTGAATGCCAAATGGCTGGGAGCACTTTGGCTCGATATTTTCAATCGATCTAAGATTTTCTGCTCGAAAATGCAAACTCCATCCCTCGTGGCTTTTGTTCTATTTTCATTTGATGATATCTCGTTGTTTCCGAAACAGAGAGCAAAGGGAAACGCGGGAAGGGGAAACGGAGAAGAGAGAGATAGAGAAAAAAGGAACTAACATCGAGGTAAAGAGCAGTTCTAGCAGGCACGATTAATGGGAAAGTAACCGAAAGTGACTTGCTTTTTCCGTGCAGAATCATAATATAAAACTATTGTACTCTTTTTCTAAAGCTTGGAGCATGAAGCGTTTAAAAGTATGAGAAGACTTCCCCTCGACATTCGCAAACGTCATTCGGCGAATAACATGTACGTAAAGTTATATTATGTGGATGAAATATCATATCACAATAATGTCATAGTTTTCTTCCGCCGAATGCCTTTCTCGTTTCTTCGATGCTCCCGCTCTCCATTTCTCTTATCCTTCTGTGCTTCTTTTGTTCCAAACGACAAAACTTGAAAGACCGAGAAGAGACAGACAGTTTAAGCCATTCAATACCGATCCTTTATTTGTTCAAGCAAAAGTATGTATGCTTTTTGTCGAGTATCTTGACGCAAATCGTAATGACTGTGTGCCTAATCTCGTATTAGTTTAAGGATTAAAAAGATTGATGATAAGCCTCGCGCGATTAACACGCGCGGATCAGAGAAGAACCATTGAAGATCTTATCGATATTTTTAATTACCTTTGCCCGAGATTGTCGAGCATCCCTAATTCAGCCTTTCTCACGACTCTGCCGGGCCTCCGGCCGCACTTGCGAACAATCGCCTCTCGAAATGCCGGTACGATGGCAACGAAGGAGAAACCGAAACTTCGTGGATCGGGCCACGAAGAAGTAATATAACTTACGGTTAAGTTACGGAAAAGTTAGTTCGCAGACTGACGCTTAAGGGAGAGAGAGGGAAAGAAAGGAAAATGAGAGACCATAAATAATATTTCCCGATTAAAGGGCGGCGAACGTTGCTTCCGACTATTAAACTGATCCTGGAAATCTATTGTCTCGCCTCGAAAGCATAATAATACCTGTCACATCAACATTCTTTTTTACGATTAAAATGAAGAATATCGCGAAAAGTCCTCGTGTGATCAAATGACAAATTTTGCGCTCGTAATTTATATCAAGCTATAAATTTGTTCTATACATTTTCGAAACAATATTACGTTGAGGTAAAATCAAGAATTTCAAGAATTATTTCGGAACGGATTCGGTTGCAAAACGAGCTCGTTTCGAGTTAACGCGACGAGCGACTCTTCAAAAATAGACGCTCACGCTGGCAGTTGCCAGGCGTTATTTCATTCTCGAAATTGACAGCGGCATCGATCTTCCGGCGCAACCACCCGCTTCACGGTATCACGGTCGAAATGACACGTAAAATCGGATTGCCCGCCGTGTAGAAAACGCGCGGCCAATCGACGAAAGATTCGGCGGTCGGCGGTCGGCGGTCGGCAGTAGGGTATACCGGGATAATTTGAATAGCGGGAAAAATTGGATACCCTTTTACACAGAAAAGTATTACTGTGCAGTAATAATTTGGCGAGTAATAATAGTAATAAATTACTAAATAATTACTAAATAATATAGTAATTTATTACTATTATTACTCGCCAAATTATTACTGCACAGTAATACTTTTCTGTAAGGGTAATAGTAAACATAAGGAAAACACAGGACACCTATGTAATGTTTCAAATTGGGAACAAAGAGGATACTGTGGTCTGTACGTTCGTATAAATTTTCTTATATTTGCGCAAATGCTATTATCCAATTATCCCCGCTATTCAAATCACCCCGCTGTATACACCCTAACGCAACGTTTATTGTTCCTCTCCGCAGGAGCTCTCGCACCCGCGGCTCGAAACCTGGAGGGTGATCTGGGCCTCCGCGGACGTGCTCCGCAATGGCATTTGCGGACGGGGTGGTTGCTCGGGCGGAAGGACGCGTGTTCCCAAGCGCGGCAGTGAATGGTCCCACGCGCCGTAACCATTCAAACGGCAGACGGCCGACGCGAGCGGCGGGGTCGGCGCAGGGTTAAAGATCGATGTCTCGATTCTCCGGCGCGATACACCGCGAAATTACCTTCCAGGTGAGGCTTGTCGTTCCCATGGAAACCAAGCTAGCCCCGGCTCTCCTCTCTCTCTCTGTCTCGCTCGTTCTTAGTCTGTCTCTCCCCTAGGTCAGGGCCGATCTACGTTCGCGCCCATCCGGTCGCTTATCACCGCTGGGAAGCGAGAAATGTGTGTATTCATCGGCGTGACTCTTACGCGGTTCCGATCTAGTTATGAAGCCGGCTTTGACTGGCCGCTTTGGTCGCCCTCCGATTGATACACCGCCCACGACAATCCATACCGTTACGATTATTTGTATGCATCCGGGTAATAACGCTAACGAGTAATGACGGCGCTGATCACTCGAGTGGCCAGTTGGCGTAAACCAAATTAACCGATCCGCCCGTCGGATAACGACCGTTGACTTTTCATCCTGACTAGCGTGGCTAATTAGCTAATTCGATACGGAGATACGATGGCAGGAAGCGTGTACGCCCTTAATGAGATAATAATTTGCATATTAATGCTCCCCATCGGATATTCACTCTCGGCTTAGCACGGTGTAACGCGAAATTTTATCCGCGCTAAAACAACGGTCGCTCCGCGTCCTCGCCGCGTTAATCGCCTTGGCTGTTGATTAAAAATCGAAACAGCTACAGCGCGCCAAGAATTACCCCGCGCTATACGTTCCGATCGACGTTAATTATTCCTCGGAATTAATGGAACCGCTACAGAGGGCCGCGCCCGGTCCGTCCCAGCATATTTCAAATAACACAATATTCCGATATTCACTGTTATATTTTTTCATCGAACGTTAACAATTTCTCTCAAAGTATATAATAATGTCGGAAGTTATGAAAAAAATAAATAAAATAATCGCTCGATCCCCAATGGCCGCGGATCGCCGTCCTTTCGCGACACAACCGATCGCGAAGAAGCAGAGAATCTTCAGAAAGTCACACCGAGCTGCCAAGACGCGCGTCGTATCGCACTTGAACACGCGGCACACATGTATCGAGGTAATAAAAAGGCCCTCCTCCCCTCCTACCCTCCAGTATGCAGCGTCCCTCCGCCAGACCAAGCGACGACCGACGAATGTACTACCCGAGATAATCTTCGAGACGTCGCGGGGATCGGGTTCGTCCTTGCCAACATGACGTCAGCTCTAATCCTCGCCTTCGAGGAGTGTCGTTTCGAAGTCGGATTTACCCCGCCTGAATTCCGGGGAGGATCTATCCTTCGGTCGGCACGTGTGCGTGCCCCTCTTTCGAGAGGATCGATAGCGATACGACCACGCATCTTGCCCCTGCATGGAAAGAGAAAGAAGAGGAAGGGATGCTCCTTCGAGGGTCTTTTCTTCTTCTTCCTCATCTTTTTCCCCCCTTTCTCGCGATATATTTAATTACTTACTTGAACATTCCGTCTAACTTTCAATTTCGAAGCTATTTCGCCTTATCCCAAGGGGAATATCCTTTTTCTCCTTTTGATTATCAATCCTACCTCTCTGCTGTATACAGGCTGATGAACATTTTTCGAACAGATAATTTATTATCCAATTATATTTATATTAATGGATAAATGATGGATAATCGGAATCCATACATAATTAAAAAAAAAACGCAGTAGTTTTTAAGAGATTTCTTCAATTCTAGTTTCAATCTATTTTTATAATTTTTGTATGATTTTTGTAAGATAGACAAAAATTAATTATTTATAGACAAATGTGAACAAATGATGGACAATCGAAATGTATGTATAATTTTTACAAGATACACTTTGAGATGCTGATGTTGAAATTTTTTTACAGGATGAACAAAAAACGATTATTTATAGATAAATGTGAATAAATTATGGATGATCAAATGTCATATAAATTTTATAAAAATTTGCATTTTAGGATGCCAATTTCAGACCTACTTAAATATTTACATGACATTTGAGCAATTCGCAAAATGTAGTTTACATGTACGCCGTTTTCATCAATTAGGATTAATATCGATCCTTCAAGCGTTATAATCACTTACTTGACGTACCCCGAAATATATTATCTGTCGATTTAGCTGCTGCGAAAGGACAGATCAGTGCCTCTTTCTGTCGCGGCGTTCTATTTCGCGGATATCGCAGAAGTGTCAGCAGCTTGTCAGACATAGCGAGACATTTCGAGTAAATCGTCCTATAATACATACAGTTACACCCTCGTCACGGAGACTAGAATCTACAGGAAAGATATTTCGGAGCGTCATACCCTCGCAGCATCGACTCCACAGTTTATCGCAGCTCGGTTTACACTTAACGGATAGCAATCTTTTACATGTACCCACTTTCAACTCCATAATGCACACACTGCCGTTCCCGGCGAAGAAATAATTCTTCGACGAGGAATATATATATTCTTCCCCCGTAAAGCTTTCCCACATATTTCTCCGCGGACGAATTTTCTTCTTTAAAGGAGAGTACATTTTTTTTAACGGCAGGTGCGCTTTAAATTAAAAACTACTTCCTTTTCGTAACCGGTTAATTATTATCGGTATCGCGGAGAATGTGTTTCTCCCGACGACCCGATTCCGCTAAACAAACAGTGCTCGCGGCAGATCGCTGAATGTGAAATAGATTGTCATTTAACTCACTCCTCGGATGGTCGTCCACGTTTTATTGTATCCATACATATATACGCGAAGATTATATATACGCTCACAGAGCGTGGCGACCCTAGAAGGGCGACAGTCATATCAAGACGGAAATCTCGATATGTAGATGAAGGAATATAGAGAGCGAGAGCCTGGGCCAATCGTGACGAAGGTCCGACTCTCTTTTCTCTTTCTCTCTTCGAGGGGAAGAGAGGCTGAATTTCTCATCTTCTTCATCCTTCGACTGTAGAATATTCAATCGCTCGAGTCCTCTCCCTCGTCAGCCAAGCGTGAGTGCGAAATTCAAGCGAGCTCCTTCACGAAGTTTCACCCTTTTAGCCGTATCAAAAGCCATCCCTTTCTCCGTTCGTGCTTCGTTTCAAATGCCGAATATCTCCCGTTTCTCGACTTCGCCGGTGATTTTTCAGGCCAGTTGCACTTTTCCCGGCCAGGTCGCTAATGACCCCACTCGGACTTAGCACCTGATATGCAAATGCCTTACAATGAAAAACGTTACAGCCGGGGTGAATAAGAAATAGGCGCGCGACGGCAAAATTGAAGATCGTAATTGCAGCGAGCGCGTTCATTATAAAATTAGCCCGGGGGGAGGTCTCATGAATTCTCCATTCGACGAGAAAAATACATCAGTCGCGTTTCTTTTCTCTAACGTTATTCATAATTTTCGACGATAAAGAACTTTCCTTTCGGGCTCGAGGCTTTCCGCTAATATTAATTACGATATTGCCGCGTCGTCGAATTTCGCGGTGAATTTTGCATCTGTGATTATTCGGCAGCCCAGCAATCGACCGATGTAAAACAATTATAGCGCAGCGCGCGAGGGGGGGCGGCTGAACATAACCGCTCTCTGATTACGCGCTTGACCGCACTGGATACGCCGCCGCACAGTAATTACATTGTAATATTCAGGCAAATGGTATTTCAAAAAACTGCTCGCGCGCGCGGCGCGACAACGCGGACGGCCGTCGGCTTCGTTGTTGTGTAGAAAATGCTAATTACACGGCTGCTTTGGGCATGTCCAGCGCAGTTAATTCAAAACGTCGTATTAACACCGTGTTTGGCGTACCGCGGCTCTCGCCGCGCGATTTAACCCGCGCACTTTTTTTTTTATGGTCCTCGGCTACACATTAAATTTTTTTTCCTCCCGCAGAGAAGTTTTCTCCATGTCGCGTTAATTATCTGGAGCGTCTGCGCGCGCACTTTATCCATCGTACGGCTCATCCAGCCATATAAATGCTAATGAAGAGCGCGTTTATTCTTTATCTGCCTCAGATGCGTCTCCTAAATTTACGTAACTCGCGACAATTAAATAAATTTGGTTTCTTTCTCCGTCCGCCTTTCCGTCGACAAGTCGCGTCATTTCGAATCTGCTTCGAGGAACATTTAAACGCGACCCCCTCGAATAGAGTTACGCAATCAGCTTCCTGTACGGCCGGGCTTGTTAGTGCTTTTTCTCCTAGCAATTGCGGATTTTCGCGGGTTGATGAAAAAGCGAATTCAGCGCGATCAGCTGAAATGAATAGGCGCAAAGAAGAGAGAGAGAGAGAGAGAGAGAGAGAGAGAGAGAACACGTGCTAATAAAGTGGATATTACGAGTGCTAGAAAACGAAAAAAAGTCGAGTTGCTGCCTGATCCTCGCCGATGATATCACTCGTCCTAATGACGAGCGCGGCTTATACGACCGCGATCCGTTTCGCAAACGCGTAACCATTTTTCGCCGAACCGTTCCGACCGTCAAAATCCCGAGATGCGGTGAAAAGGGACCGCTCTAAAGGAGCGGCCCTTGGTCGAACGAGATTTATCGCCGGTAAAAGCGACGATTCTTCAGTGTCAGTTTTCCTCCGTATCGAGAGATGGAGAAATTTAAGCGACAGGGGATAGGGCATAATTCTTATTCCGCAAATCTTGATTTGCCTTATAACGCGCCGAAGACCGAAACTTCTGCCGCCCGATGCATGCGGAATTACTTCGCTAATGAAATTTACATAAAAGGTATGCCGGTCACGCTTTTCTCTGATAGATTGCATTTCAAATCGGGAGTGAGGCTTAATTGAAACTATCTCCGAGGATCGGCGACAGTTATGTAAACGACCGCGTCTCTCACGTTGTCTTTCCAGACCGGTCCGTGCCTAGGAAATAGGCGAAAAGCCCTCGAAGATGGATCGCGGGTAAATAAAGTGCGCGGCTCCCGCAGGGACGGATACAGAGAAATTAAAGTATCTTGGTCGGGCAACGACTAGATCCAGTGGTTTTTCGCGCGTCTCTCGATATAACGCGACGTGTAATCTCCTGGGATAATTTCATCTTTCTTAATTACGTACTCGCCTACTGCCGTCCTGCTGACGCGAGTGTTTCTCCCCTGACGATAAAAACGCACGACGCATGATAAAGAAAGCAGAGCACGAAATTGCCACCGTCGACGTTACTGTTTCAGTGTAGAAATATAATATAATATTCGAGGTAGAATAATGGAACGCTATTTCCGTGCCGAGCTTCACAGTTTATTTGCATTCTTTCGTACGGTATTTCGTTCGCGTTCTTCTCTCTTACGTGAGACGTGTTTGCATCTCGTCAATCGTCGATGATAGATTCTCGTCGATTGTCGTTATGGATTTTTTTGGGAAATAAAAGAAGCTTCAGGATATACGCTCATTATTTAGCTCGCTCTATTCGCACTCTTGCTTTTCTATACTTGTCTGTATCGTTAGTTTTTGTACACTTGAATAATCATTGCACATTATATCTCATTCTTTTCCAGTAAGATTATATTATTCAGAAAAACAGTTCAATTTAACGAGAAATAGCTGAAATTGAAACATTTTTTTTTCTCTCGGGTGCAAATTCATTAATTAATCCGAGATATAACGATATAAATGTAAAAAAATTTTATAATTAATTCTTTAAAACCATAAAACCATAAAATGCATACGACTAATAAAGGATGTAAAAAATTGTGCTAAAAATTAGCACTGAAACGCATACGACATTCGTAGATCTGTCGCAGATTGGGGATTTCCGCGAGCGAAGAGGAGAAAAAAAAACATGCGAAACGAGTGACCAGATCGAACCTGAAATTGGCCCGGCTGTCCGTCCCTTTTAATCACCCTTGTTAATTACTAACGGTTTTCTCTTCGGCAACTGGCTTTTCCGTATATTCGCCTCCACTCATCATCACGCTCGTCCCCATCGAGCAATCGTCAAAGTAACTTCCTTCAAGCGGAAAATGAAAATAGATACGTTCTCGTCCTCGCAATTTCTATCGTACGTTCGAAAGAAAGTGGACTAATGGTCCAAATCCAAAAGAATGTATTTTTGATCTTCTTAATTTCCTTCTTCTTCTCTAAGCAAATAACGTGACGTGCATTATCGTTTCATTTATTTCTCAGCGATTTCCTGTAACTTTTGTTTTCTCGCACATCCTAAAAATCTACCCAAAATATATGTCAAAATTAAGTGCTATTTAGGTGCCATTTGATAAATAGCAATTAATTTTGACATATATTTTATTTTTATTTTATGTGGTGGGGATGCTAGCTTAACAAGGGTTAAAAATCTTTCGGTTTTCAGAAAAGAGCAGATTATAGCTAATTGGAATCAATCTTTAAAAATTGATGACACAGAAAAAGAAAAAGAGAGAGAGAGAGGCGTAGAAAAGGTCAGCGTAACAAACATTGAATTTTATTTGTGACGCAACTTGCAGACATTGATTTCCATAGCCGGCGGTGCCACGTGCGCGCCGCCGACGTTTTATTTCAATCGAGGATGGCGGGGAAAGGCGGGGTTACTCGCCATAATGAATTACTCAAGATTCGCAGCGCGTTTCGCGAAGCGGATAATCGGCTTTACGGAGAGAGGGTCTTACTACACGCGGCAGCGTCGGCTGCAGGTCGTCCAGTCGCGCGCGTAGACCTTGTCCACCCCCGTCTCCTCCCGCCTGCGGATTTCCTGCGAAATGCGCTCACGGGAAAGGCGCGATTAATCGAATCGGAGAGTACGCGCGTAGATTCAAGCGTGTAGAGAATTCCACGAATTCTCGGTCGACGAAGCTTGTCTTGGCCTCGAGCCGCGCTCACGTCGTCGCACATTAGCAGCCGAGAGTGCGCCGAGGGGGGTGGGGCCGCCTTGTCGGAAATGCGGCAAGCTTTCTGCATTAACATACAGGTATGGAACCGCGTGCGAACCACGTACCACTCGCGAATGCGAGTGTAAATAACCGAATAATGTGTATTCGCCTAGTGTAGACGCGACGTGTGTTTGGACATGTCGGGTCTCTGCCAGAAGCGAAAGACCACCGCTCCAGCGAACCCTGTTTGACTATTCATAAGTGCGGATGCTGCATCTCGTCGCGGCGTGTGCTTCTTCGTTGATTATGATTTCGTCCGAATCTCTCTCTCTCTCTCTCTCTCTCTCTCTCTCTCTCTCTCTCTCTCTCTCTGCGCGGGGTGCGAAAATCTCGACGACGAAAATCATGTTTAAATCTATCCCCCGTCCGATTCGGCGCGTACGTGTCCATATTTTTTTTTTACCATTTTTGTTTGAATCAACGATACTTCGTCGCACGGCATGAGTGGAAAAAAAATATTCCAGGCTGCAGAACCGGGCTAAAAACGTAGGGACTCGCTTCGAGCGAGAGATTAATGAATCCCCATATTAATGGACGCCAGAGTAGCTTTCGACATTATCGACTAGCGCTGCAATTGGTCCCCTCTCCCCCTTTCTTCCCTCCCTCTCTCTCCTTTTCTCTTTCTCTACGTGTGTACCGCGACCCTGTACGCCCTGTATGCACGTCGGACATCCTTTTCACGTGCCGAAGGTTTCAATTCGTCGCGAGAATTTGAACGCAAACCGGAGACGGGAAACTATACGAAAGGATCGATCGAGGTTTGTTTGCCGAAAGCTTGCGCGGGGAATCCCAGAAGGCGGCCGCATCCGCCTCTCTCTAAATATGCGATGTAATACTGGTTGCCGCGCTCACTCTCCCACGATTTGCCATCGCTCACACGGTATCGCTTGCACCTCGTTTACGTTGCGCAAACGCGCGGTTATCGCCCGGGACAACACGCGATTTTCGCCGCAGCTCCGGGGAGAATGTGGACAATGCGAACGTGTGCGAGTCCTTCCGTGACGGATGAAGAGACGGACCATGAACCTTCCGAGAATATCCCGCGCAGCGATGTACACATAATTGTTATTCAAAAATATTCTAAAGTATTTGAGATCAGCGATTATTTATCTGGATAATCAAGCACTATTTTAATTTTAAACGGTCAATAATGTTTTGTATTATGCTGTTAAAAACATTTGAAAAATTAAAATACACAATATAAAGTTCACAAAATGTATTATACATGTATAAAAATAGGTCGTCTAAAGAGGAAATGAGTTTTTATTTCAAAGAACTTTGATGAGATAAAATCGGATTTTAATTATTTAAATCCACTTTAGACGGTCTATAATTCGTCAGATTTCAGGAGAGAATTTTATTTGTAATGATTTTCTTTATTTACTCTTATATTTGAACGCAAAATTGTTTATCCATGTTAAATATCTTTTTATCTTTTATACGATCATGCGCTTTTTTATGTTTAATAAAATCAAGCCATATGTGCGTGTGTATACATACATATGTATACTGTGTATGTGTGTATATGCGTGTGTCCACTCAAAGTTACGGTCAGGCATTACGAAGTTTGTAATACCGTATGGCATCGTTACTGTAAAAAGGATTAAGCCAGTCTTTACGACGGCGTCCGCAGTTAAAGATTAACGTAAGAAGTACGCGCACCGAAAACTTGGCTTTATATTCGCGCCGTTACTTATGCAAAATGCTCGCCGGAATGTGAAACTTATTAAAGCCCCGCTTGCAGGCGTCAGCGTGCAGGCGCGCCTTATTGCGGGGAGACAAAACTTTGACAGTTACTATTCGGAGACGTATAGGAACGCGGATGGCTTCGTAGAACAGTAACGAGATACCGTTGTGACTTATGTTTCCCTTTTCATATTTCCAGACATTATGAATCCTTGTCGCGTCGCCGCGAGAAGCAAGCGGCGAGACGCGAAGTGTCGGTGCGCGAGGAGGAGAAGATTACTTGCAAGAAAGTATTTCCTGCTGCTAGTGGAATCGACTTACGGGTAAGTAGTATACACACAAGAAACGTTCTACGAGAATAACGACGAGGTAATGACTCTCCCGGATCCCGCCGTCTGTTTTATAGTCTCGCGCAAACTTTGACGAAATATCAGCACTTACATACATATCCGTCGTCAAATAAAACGTCGCGTACTCTCTCGCGCGTAACCTACGGGGAAGTTGCGGGCGCGAGAGCAAAGTTGCGCGAAATAAGGATCTCCCCGCGCCACTTGGAACTTTCTAATCAGACCGCTATTGATGAGGTGAAGAACGAGAAGGAGCGTACGATATTAACCCAGCGATAGTCGAGCTCGGCGGCCAAATAGAGTAACTTAATTGTTTCTTCCCCGCCGCTAACGTGCCCCGGTAATGGCTTAGCCGTGGGCGTATTTTGCTAACTAAAGTTTCTCAGGCGCAGTCGGAGCCCCGGCAGGATAGGACGCGGATAGTTTATTCGGCGCGCGAGAGGTATCAAAAGGAGAGAGGGTCTCTCCCCGGTCCATTACTTTTCCCGTGTAATCACTTACCGCGTCTAACTGAGCAGATTGCCAGTTTGTCAGTTTATCAAAGATGCGAGAGGCGCGCGTGCCGAGAGAACTATCAATAATTCCGCGCTCCAGAAATAGGATAACATTTCCCAGGACGGCGCGAGGGAAGTTTACGTTTCCCACTTTGGAAACGCAACAAGGGAGCCCGACGATCGGCGGAGGCGCCGAGTGTCGGAATCGTCACTTTCGGTCGGCACCGAAGTTTAAGGGCGGCGCCGCAATTAGACCGACTGGTTCGGTCACCGAGTTGGACGTCCGAGCCGGGGCGTTGACGCGAAAGAGGCGGAAGAGGGAAAGGCAAAGGGCGGCGGGATGTGTCGCGGACCACGTCGAGCCGTGTTCTCAAACGGGAAACGGGCGCGCGAGCGAGTTCTAAAATTAATCCCCCATTTAAATGCGCGGTAGGACGCGGTCGCGCCGCGCCGGTAGATAATCATTGAATCTTGCGTCCGCTTTGCGGTTCGTGTAAAGTGATATAATCGCCGCTCCCTTTGGGAGCGGGCGCGATGTAATAATACCGCTTCGTTTTAACTTTAATTCTTTGAACGAATCGGAAGATAGTTAAGGAACGACGGAATATTTCGCGCGAGTTTAACGAGTTTATCTCTCGGATGCCACAGGTGCTAGGCGAGTGCCCGGCGTCGGGGTGTCTCGTCGTCGTAGATATCTGTGTCGGGAATCGCGAATAACGATTATTTTTTATGCGCGAGCGCGCCCGAGGATAATTATCAAGAAAATCTCTATATCTGTGCGAGACGCTCCGCGTTAAATTCTCTCGCGCGTCGTTCGCGCGGGCCGAGCGCCCGGGTTTCATAATGCGCAAATGTAGTTTTCCCCGCTGGAAACGCAATTCCATTTTCCACGACAAGGAACGAACAACGGAAGAGCGATGTAAAAAAAAAAAAAAAAATTGCGTTGCGCGAAGCGTCGGTGCAAAGTGTCGTTTACGCTCGGCGCCGCTCGCCCTAAAACGACCGTAGTTTCGGCTGGATGGAATTAACAATGCTGTAATTGCCGAAGTGCCCTCTAAGCCCTCTATTTGTTTTCCATCTATTTCAACGCGTCGCAGAAATGTCGATTTTAATAGTTGAATCATATAATAATAATAATAATATAATAATATAATTCGTATAATTCATATAAGAATTACATTTAATAATTCGAATAAATTAAATTTTTTAACAGACGCATTAATAAAAAGAAAACAACGTATTAACGTGAATGGAAATTAGAACGGAAAATGATAAAAACAGCATGTGTACAATTAATTTCGGAACTCACTAAGGTGCGCATGCATGCGATTATTAAAAATCCGCCTAGCGATTTTTCCATCCCGCCGCGGGCTTCAAAACCGCGGCTTTAGAGGTATATAAATATTAAGCTGCAGTAAACATTAATACGACGTAGAGCAGACTGTTGTTTTGTTGCGTGGAAAGAAACTTTCACCCGATGATCTCGATGAAAAATCTAGTTTTCAGAAAACGATGCAAATAAATATCTTTCGCGCCGTATTAAACTCTCCGCTTCTTCGGTTCGCGTTACACACAAATTCTCTCCTTCTTTTCCCTCTTTTTCTTCCCTCGTAAGAGTTTTCTGCTTCAACATACATCGAGAAACCATTGAAAGGGGTGAATGTTCTTTGGGAGGGAGTCACTTTTTATCGCGCCTTGTTTCTGACTGAAAAGGTGTTTTTACCCAGTCGTGCCGCCGCTGCTCCAACCAATCTGGCAAGAAGGCCGGTCTGTATGCTAATATAACCCTCCCGGAAACCGTCGAAGAATTCACTTCGGGACTCACCGTAAGGGATCGCCGCATCGAGAATTGTCGTGCACGAATACATTTCCCTCCCCAACGTCTCGGAAGGTCAGCTCGATGGAGGTTTCGGAATAATTCGGTCTCGGGCGACTTGACTAGTAAGGGCCTTTACGAGGTTGCGTTAAATAGCGAGATGGCTTCCGTTTTGGCCACGAGAATTTTCTCGCATCTCCGTATAAAATAGCCAGCCAGCTTGTTACGGGAGTAATTTTACTACTCGTCCCGACCGTAAAATATATCCCGGGGACTCGTGTCCTTCGGCTCTTGCACGTTTTTACGACCCCCTTTTTGGGACGGCGGAAATTTTTAATGCGACTTCCTCTCCCTGATGCGAAAGCGTATGCGCCACTCGATTCAATCGTGTGCGTCCGGGAACATAATCCGCCACAATATTGCAACGCAGCGGGCGCCACGCATGCGATCGATACCGCTCTGCGTCCGTGCCAGCTGACTTGACTGACTAATCCCGAATGCACGTGTGTGTACGTGCGGGAGAGAGACGTGACGCCGCTCGCGTAGGACAATGCAAAGACAATCCCGACAGCGAGACTCGCCGGAGCGAAATGTCCCCGGGTGACGGCGACGTCGGCGACGGCGACGGTTTAATTGGCGACCCGCATCCTGTGGGCGCCACGAAATCGGGCGTCTCGGGATCGGGGAAAATATCGAATTAGCGTGCGGCTGCGAGCGCGGGAGCACGCAAATCTCATGTACTCACGTACCCGCCGCGGTATAGCCTTAACCCGGTGCCGGTGTAGGTTGTTCCTACAACGCCCCGCAAACGGGCGGACTACTAATTATTCGGCATTGTTGAGAACAGTTTGTAGGTCTCGACACAGTCGGTTTTCGCGGAATACATGGGCAATACAACCAGCTAATTCGCGTCATGAATGTTAATCGCTCGGGATTAATCCGGAATAACGCTCCGGGTTTTCTCCTTTGACTCGTCCCGTTGTTCGGACAAGCTTAAGCACGCCGGGGCGATGAACGCCCGGCATTATTTCAGCACAATCGCGCGACGCGCGAGGAACGGACGCTAATTATGCGACGATGAACTAACTGCATATTTCTCGATAAAGCGAATTATGTCGGAGCGAGGATAATCGAGATGGAATTCCTGCGTATGATGGAGAAAATTGAAATGTTTCAAGTTGTGACTAATAATATTGCGACGTGAAGAAATAATAACCGAGTCGCTCGCGCGCTTTCGGGCAACGTGCGATAGTACGGGAAATTTAGTAGTATTTGAGATGAATTTCCGTTTGCAGATGAAAATAAACGGAAGTCGTTCTTTATTTTCGTAAAGATTAAATATTTTCTATGCAAAATTATTTTCACAAACCTCGCTCGCTTCATTTTTATTCTGTTGTGAAAAGAAGTCTGTGAAGTTGGCATTTTGAAATGCAAATTTTTAAACAATGATATGGATTTGATTCTTTATGATTTGTCCACATTTATATACAATCTTTTTTTGTCCACCTTACAAAACAAAATTAAAAATTTTATCAGCACTCCTAAATGAGTTTTTTTTTAATTATATGTAGATTTCGATTGTCCATCTATAATTGTCCGTCTATAAATTATTATTTTTATCCACTTTTGTCCGGTAAAGTAGCATTAAACTATAACTAAATTAAATCCTGCATTTCAATTGTATGTATAATGTAGGAGAAAAATCGGTGATAAGCAGTTCTCTCCGCGTTGCCGACTCAATGGCCGTAGGCGGATGTTTTCTGAAAATTAAAGGCTACGTGCCTTATCTTCGATGCCTCCCTTTTTGCCTTGATATCCTCCAGAGGGAAAATTAGGCGGGGAGGGAAAAAGAGGGAGAAGCGCAAAAAATCGAGCGGGCGAACATCTGGAATCCAGAGCTTCGATTGTTCGAGCCATTTACTCGAAAGTAACTTTTCATACATTTTGCTATTTTCCGCAGAGTAAAAAAATCAGAGAAATCATCGCATAGTTTTCGAAGATTGAAGCTGAAATGGAACGTAATATATTTATCGTTTTTCAAACACAATTTTTCGCAAGTACGTAAAATATCTTGATGCAGTGATGAGTAATTTATTAGAATACGATAATAAACCGTGACATTTTCGCGAAATAAAAGGCAATTTCTCGCACGTCATTAATTCTATTTTTTGGATATTTGAAAATCGAACAGCGACACGGTCGCGATAAATCATGCAAAATTCATCGCGTCGTTATTCAATACTAACTCACCAATGGCGCATCCAGCCGGCGCGACTGTAATTAATTCCATTATATGGACCCGAACGAGATTACGCCGATATCTCGTGTAAAAGTGCCCGCTCTTCGTGGCCCAAAATCTTATTAGTACCATTAAACGGTCGCCCGTTTTCTCCAAGATATTAAGCGAGATGAGTGGACGACAAGGCGAGCGCGAGGACAGAGCCCGGGGCAGAGACGTGTAATGGGATTTGTGGTCGCTCTGGCCAGTTTGTGGTCGTACATCGCACACACCGACGAGTTCGCCTGTACACGCCGCGACGACGAAGCCACTCCTTTGCTCCTCTCAATTATAAATACCGGGTAATTAATCCCGCGTGAGCTCCTACGCCAGCCGGTCGTTCGCTCGTGCGGATCACCGTGAACGACGGGATCTTCGTCCACGACGATCGACTGAAGCACCAGCGTCGTTCTGTAATTTCTTACGAGACGCCGCAACACAGTTGGGAAAAATAGGTGCGCGCGCGCGCGCGCGCGCGTCAGGAGCGATTGTCAGGATATGGAATGGACATCCCGAATCCTTTCCGCGGCTCTGGGCTGAAACTGCCGGACGGATCGATCGGGACGGGCGGTTGCTTTCTAGATTGCCGCTATTCCGCAGAGAAAATGATTTCCGGCATCGGGAGCGCATCGTCGCCTCGCCGGTGTGTCAACAAGGATCGTCATCGACGGCCGGCGATTTCGTTCGAGAGCGGACAGTGATAAACAAGAATTTTTTTATCAAAGATACTATCTGCTTGCACGTGTATGTGTATATATATATATGTGTGTGTGTATTTGCACTGGTTAACCCCTTCACTGTCAGTGACGCATATATGCGTAAAAAGAAATCGTGTCATTTTTGCTTTATGACGCATATATGCGTATCATGAAAGCAAAAATGGCACGATTTTTTTTACGCATGCGTCACTGACAGTGAAAGGGTTAAACTCGTAGTGTCAAATTATACTCAATTTTAATCATTTTTAACTATTCCATAGATCGCCACTGCTCCTACTCAATATTTCATTAATTTTGATTAAAAGGACGATAAAATTTTGACTAACATGGAAGTTAAATTAGATAAATTAACAACATAGTGAGTAAGGCTTATTCAATATGTCGTTAATTTTATCTCATTATTTTAGTCAAATTAACCGAATATTGAGTAGGAGTGGCAACCTATAAGAGTTTACAGTGTGCACTGAGAGAAAAATATAGTTACTTTTGGCCTCAACCACAATTTTATAATATTTCTAACGATAATTATGGTTAACATAACGATGCATATAGTCAAGTTAATCATATTTATTGTATTAGAAATATTATAAAATTGCGGTTGAGGCCAAAAGTAACTATATTTTTCTCTCAGTGTGCGAAGTGCACACGAGTATATTCGGTTTATCTTCCGACATTATTTTCCTCCATCTCTCGCAACGCGAAGGATTGGAGTATTATTTTGCTCGTCAATAATTTAGGGGATGGTCGCGGTTCCCGCGAGTTGCGGAGTTTCTCGTTACGACGGAGATGAATCGTCGAGCGACGATGAGCGGCGACGATAAGTTGCGAGCTGGAGCCGCGCACGCGAGCGATGGGATATTAATGCCTGCGCTCGGACGCGCGTATATGCGCTATGAAACTGCGACGAAACCGTCGTGTCATCGGCAGAATTCATTTACCATACGCGCTTCTGGTATTCAGCGCGAGACTCGGCGAACAAAGCCATCTTCGCAACGCCAGCGCGATGCTTTGTTGGTGCGGTGCTTTTGTCTCTCTCTTTCTCTCTCTCTCTCTCTCTCTCTCTCTCTTCCTTTTCTCTCTGTCTCTCTTTTTTCCTTGCAAAATCGAAAACGGGCCAAGAACCGAAATCCATTCGGATGAATCGCGATTCGCCTTCGAGAATTTCGTAGAATGCACGCGGCTTGAATTTTCTTTCTCCGGAGCTCCGGAATTTTCGCGACGTTGAAAACTTCCAATTTGCTCCGTCGGATAAGTTTGTTTGCTCCGGAGACGAGTTTCCCTCGCGAGAGCGCGATTGCGGACATAATTAATTCACATCCGTGGCGATAAACAGTAGTCCATCTGCGACGCGTCGCAGCCGACGAGAAGTTGTGGATCAACCATTCGCGAATAAACGTCGGTTGTTTTCGAAGCGATCGCTCAATTTTGAAAAACAAATTCCGTCAGGTTGACAAATTCCCGTGCCGGTATAGTGACGGGACATGTGTCGTGAGGGCGTAAAATAATAAAAGATAATTACATGACACATTTTTCTCTATCGACGGGAAAATTTGAAGAATTCAATGAAATGTCGCGTTCGTCTCCTCACTTCGTCGATTCCACGTCGGGGAAGGGCGACGCCGGTAACGGGCGATAACTCGTCAGTTTCATTTTGTCGCGGAGAGTGCAAAAGCTCGTTCCACGCGGGCGCAAACTCGAGTTTATTCTCGCGCGT
Source organism: Tetramorium simillimum (assembly GCA_011636635.1). NCBI lineage: Eukaryota > Metazoa > Arthropoda > Insecta > Hymenoptera > Formicidae > Tetramorium > Tetramorium simillimum. Next base: position 1,466 of record VBVQ01000913.1, on the reverse strand, counting down.
CTGATGTCCGTCTCGTGTACTCGCGCGCCTTCTGATTTTCACTCACTCCCCCGTTGTCGAAAAGACGTTCGCACCATGGACGGGATTAATTCAACCAACGGCAAGACTCGTCCTGTTTGATCGCTCGGCGAGAAACGCGGGGCCCGATTGCACCGCCGCGATTTTGTCACGCAGCCACAACGTCCAATCTGTCGCGTCCGCGCGTGACAGCGATAGCAACAATTTTAATTCTCATTTTACAAATTAAACGCTGCGCGCATGCACGAACGTATCGAGCCTGACGGACGGAAGGCTCTCGCGTGAATACACCGGTACACCGTTCGCGGGGACGAAATGCCCGGCGTCTCTTTGTGGCACTGCTCTACACCGGGGGATAATGAAATAAAGATTAATTCCTTCTAATACGAGGATTAATTCTCGTGGCTTAACGCGCGAGTACGCTGCATGGATTTATCGCGTCGCGGCTTGCACGGTCGAGAGCGAGTGTCGTTTCGCAAAACGGATTACGAACGTAATCCGAATGAGACAGTCGCGTGGGGGGAAAAAAAAAGAAAGAAAGAAAGATACCGCGTGATTCGTGAAAGGCGCGACGCCGATAATTCGCCGGAGCTCAGGAAACAATGATCCGGGTGAATAATAACAATCGGACGCCAACAAATCATCCCCCGGTAGAGAAGCGCCGCCGATGCTCGCCGGCACCGTCGTGATAAACGACAGAATCTCTCTCGCGCGTCGATACTTTATCGTCAATTAAGCAGAATTGCCGCGGCTTTCGTTTCGCGAAAACGGCGCGACCGACGATAATGGGGCGCGGTGTTATTTTAAGTGCGTCCGAACTAAAAGACGCATATAATACACCGCGGCAATTTGCAGTAAATCATCGATAATTAAACGGCATTATTACGCCTCGGCGTTGATTAATTGGACATGATCGATCGTCATTGAAATGATTTCCGAGAGAGAGGCTGCGCGCTTTATTCGGCCATCGAACCGAACTATTATTTTCTCCTACCCCTTTCGTCTCCCGCCCAACCCCCCTGCCGATCGACTACTGTTTCGCCCGTGCGAAGATGCGGAAATATCCGTTTCCCCTGTTATCGATAGCCTTGTTGCTGGGATCCTGGCACCATCCGATATATTGAACATGAAAACCGTCCGCTGATAATAAAAATAATACGGAAAAAAAGAAGAAGAGGGAGAGGGGAAGAAAGCGCGGATGCTCGAGAGATCGGAATGCGCTATCTCCGCGCTAAAATTACATCGGATACGGGAAGAGGAATCGGAATTCGTCGAGATTATGTTAGGCTATCAAAACAAGCGAGATTTCGCCGCGAGAAAATAACATCCCCGGGATGGACCGGGGGATACTAAATATTTCAGTTGCAGAAAAAGTCTCTGGAACACCGCGATTCGCATGTAACAACGTGAAATTGTAACGACAGAAAGCTTCATGGATTCCTAATTCG